>JAUBNZ010001086.1:0-12829 GCA_032355485.1 Bonnemaisonia californica
TAGTAGTTAGTGTATATAGCCCTTACTATAGTAGTAGTACAGTAGTAGTACTTATTAAGCGTTTTGGCAAGCCGAAATGTCCTCCGCGAGCTGCTTCAACCATTTCACTTCTTCCTCCCCGTCCCCGAGTGGCACCCCGTCAAGTGGAAGTGTCCGCATTACTGCATCGAACACCTCTCGGAATATTCCGTACACCATTGGCTTTTCCATTCTGAAGTACACCACCATGTCATTGTAAGAACCTCCAGCCATTATTCGTAGAAACACACTAAGTCCAGTCTCGGTATCAATAAACACATGATAATAATAGAGTTACTAGTTAGTAGATACAGCACTTACAATAGAAGAATTACAGTAGTATTAGTGCGTATAAAGCGTAGTAGTTAGTTCGTTAGTAAAGAACTTACCGCAGTAGAAGTACAGTAGTACTAGTGCGTATTAAGCGTAATAGTTAGTTAGTCAGTAGAGCACTTACCGCAGTAGAATTACAGTAGTAGTACTGCGTATTAAGCGTAGTAGTTAGTTAGTTAGTAGATATAGCACTAGTATAGTAGTAGTACAGTAGTAGTACAGTAGTAGTAGTGCTTCTTAAGATTTTCGGGAAGCCGAAACGTAGGGAGCCGGTTTGAACCAGTTAGCAACACGTCTAGAAGTATGCAACTATTCAGTAGTGTATCGCCGTATGTCTACTAGCGGTACTGTACTGAATAGCTTCATGCCGAGTGAGCAAACAGATATTGAGCTTTGCAGCTGCTGATGTTTTCTACTGAACGGATTTTGGCGCGCATGCTAGAAATGTAGTAAAAAAATAAAAAATGTGCGGAAGCGCCTCCCCCCTTCGGGGCTCATACTTAGTACAATCATTATATATAGGTAATAGCCAAGAACTGAAATACTTAACCACGATTGAGATTAAAAAACCAGACCCAAAACCTTTAATGGAAGCTATGGAATAGCAGATCGATTGGACAGTATAGACTCGAAGAACAAGAAGAAATCCGATCAAATATCAGGAAGACCCAAAATCAAAACAGAGATCGTAATGGTCAAAATGAAAACGAAAGTGTGAAGATTAAATTTGTTCCATTTCGTAAATTGAGTCCAGAGGAAAAGAAAAATGTGCTGAAGAGAGTAGATTCTTCAAGTGCTCTAAGGTCGGATGTAGATCCAAAAGGCATAGAACCAGTAATGAGAAAAAAACAGAAACCTGATTGATTCACCAGATGATGTCGGCATCAAAGTGATTAGAGAAAACGAATCCGATTCTGAAAAGAATAAATCACAAATTATTACGGGAAAAAGAAAGAAAATTTCAAGAAAACAAAAAGTGAAAATTTATGAAGTTGTATTTATTTTCTCCTTATAGAAAAAGGATTGCATCAAGGTATCATTCCTTGCTTGTGTTTAAAGGGAAAATTAAAAGCCTAGATGCTAATTCCCGTTATGATATCCTTTTGGATAGCGGCTGTGAAGAGGTATGTGCGCCCAATCATTTCCGTACAAATTAGCACTCCTTCGAAAAATTGTGAAGCTCAAACCTGAATTATGGGATTGGGCCCTTGTTCTTATGGAACAGTGTTCCGAGATTCTAACCATATTAATAGGGAATGTCGAGATGGTGATTAAACCCCACAGTGCGGGTCTAATAACGTATGAAATCATTCTCGGGCAATCTTGGCTCTACGAATACAATCTTATAGTTGATTGGAGAAAACGTAGATTAATTCTAAACATAAATGGAAACAATTCGACTCTGGACGCAGAGGCTCTCGAGCAGAGCGATTCCCACTCGCGATAATTTCTCTCGAATAAACAGTTTATGAGGCTGGCCAGAAAAGTGAAAAGAGTTCTATACAATATGGTACTCAAACCTAAGAATGGTTCTGGGGAGCCCATAGGTATTGGGGAAACCTGTGCGGCTATTGGAGCCATGAATGACAAAGAGGAGCCTCCAAGCTTTCTAATAAGCCGTCTTGTGAAAGAGCTTGGAATATGCTCGAATATATAGTGATTTCTTTCCTAAAGAACTTCCAGATGGGTTACCACGCAAGAGAATGATTGAAATGAAAATTGACCTAGAACCAAATTCAAGGACAAAAATGAGTCCAATATATAAACTGTAAAAACCTGAACTTCAAGATATGAAGACGCAAATAGATGAATAATGCGTACAGGCTTTATCGGACCAAGCAGTAGTCCATGGGGCAGTCTTGTATTGTTTAGAAAAGAAAACGATGGTGGACTACGCATATGTATTGATTATAGAGCCTTCAATAAGCAAACTATTAAGAATAGTGTTCACTTCCACGTATTAATGAAGTATGGCACCATATTCGGGGAACAAAGTACTTTTCAGTTTTGGATCTCAGATCAGGATATCATCAAATATGGTTACGTGATGAGGATATTGAGATCTACTGTTGCTTTCGCAACACTAGACACGGACAGTTTGAATTCTTCGTAACCCCGTTTGGATTAACTGGAGCACCTGGATGTTTTCAAACCTTAATGAACAATATCCTTAGACCTAATTTACACAAGTTTGTCTTAGTTTATTTGGATGATATAGGTGTGTTTAGCAAGACAAAAGAAGAAAATGTAGAACATCTATAAGTCATTCTAAAAATACTTACAGAAAATGAAATGTTTGGAAATTTACAAAAATGTGGACTCCTGAAACAACAAATTGATTACCTTGGACATGTTATAAGTTCCAATGGAATGAAATTCGATCCAAAAAAAGATTGAAGCAGTACTCTCTTGGGAAGTTGCATAGAACTTTAAAAAGTTAAAACTTTTTATCTGATTATGTAATTACTACAGGCCGTTAATAAAGGATTTTTCTACCATAGCAGCTCCTATCACAGACATAACCAAGAAACAAAAACCTTTCGTATGGGAAAGTATACGTAATAGAGCCTTCAAATTACTTCAGAAGCTCCTAACAGAAGCACCAGCTCTGATATGCTCAGACCCATCATTACCATATGAGGTCCCTACAGATGCATCAGAAACAGGCATTGGTAGAATATTAACCCAAAGTAATGGAAGAACTCAACGACCAGTTGCAGATACTTCTAGGAGGTTAAAACCAGCAGAAAAAGGGTACAGAACCCACAAAAGGGAACATCATGCAATTGTTTATGCATCGCAAGCTTGGAGACCTTATTTACATGGGTCAAAATTTATTATCAACACTTATCAGCATCCTCTAAAATACCTAGAAACGCAAATTTTATCTAGAAGACAAGCTAGATGGGTTGAATTCATGCAACAGTTTGATTATAGTACAAACTATATCAAAGGAAGATCTAACGTTGTCGCTGATGCGTTATTTCGTAAAAACCCTGAAAAAATCCAAAGAACCACAGAATCTATTATGAAACTAATGTCCCCAACGATATTACAGGTGTCACAATAAAGTCTAAACAAACTGCATTTGGAATATCAGGAAGACATTGATTTTAAATTTGAATATGCAAACCCTAAAGAACCATTTATGAAAGAAGGTAAAAGACTATACTTCGAAAATTGATTGTGTTTTCCTAGAGGAACCACACGTAAAGAGGTTCTAAAAGACCATCATGGAGCCATTCTAGGGGGTCTTATAAGAAGAAACAAAAACTCTTAACTAATACAAAGTTATTTTTACTGGCCAAGCATGAAGGCAGACATTACTATGTATATAGTGTAGTACCATGCTATTCTGGAATGGTACCACGGCGTTACCTCCGGCACTAAACTTTTCAACATTTTAGTGAATATTTATAAGATTTTTGTGCCCGCACTATTATTTATTTTCCGTCACACGTGTACCCTCCAGGTACACGTGTGTCCAGATTTATGGATTCATTCCGGCTCGGGGATCAATTCCGAGGACCGGATTACCCCGGGTCCACGTGTGCACCAGCGGGCACACTTGTATTCGCGGCGTTAGCTGGCAGTCACAAACTGTACCCACAGGGGCACCCCGATGCCCAGAGTACAGTGAAGATGCCCAGAGTACAGTACAGCCGGACCAACCTTTACTACCCCGGCTGGGGGTACTACGGTTATTGTGACGACCCTTCACCGGGAAGGGTCGTCAACACCCGTCCACCCGCCTAATTTGAATGAATTAAGGCGGATGGACGGGATCCAAATGATTTGACCGTATGAGATCTCTGGTCCTTTGGGGCGAGAGATTCAACGAGCATTTTCTTTGATATGTGGCCCTGTAATCACCCCCCAAAAAGAGGGTGCTAGGATGGATGGTGGTGCTAAAAAACATTAATTTTCGGAAAAGGTATGAGAAGGGGTTGGATCGGTTCGTAACCGAAGGGATACTATCACTGTAAGAACCCACCCCTCCCTGTAATGGGAGGGGTGTACTGGTTGCCATCATTACTGTAAGCCGTGTCAGCCCTCGAAGCGGGTTGGCAGGAAGGGTATACAATCAAAACAACCCCACTGCTGCTGTATCGAGGTGGATTGATGTCATTGGCGGAGGATAAGGGGCTCCGAACCACCGTCTCTCATAAGAAGGTACTGGGTAATCCATCAATGTCTTACCCATTATAATGGGTAGCGTAAGGGACCTACAACCGCCGCCTCTACGGGTGACCTAAAGTTATCTTACTTCTAACGAGATAGCAAATCGGCAACCGGGAATGGGTGGCCGAAGAATCTGGGGCCTCCCAATAATCCTCAGCGTGCTTCAAGATAGCCCGCTGATTGGCTGATTTAGGCTATGGTGTGTTTATTAGGAAGAACTAATTTAAGGGCTTAATAATCTAAAACCGCGTATAAATATCACCCCGCTTATCGATGTGACCCTAAGAATAAACAGGTACGCGACTTCCCCCATCTGAAACTGAGTTTCTTGTGCAAATTCTTCCCACGCCTATCTCTGATTTCTCCCCGACGCTAGGAGAAACAGAATAGGTTAGCTCATCCCTGTTGCTCTCCCGGACTCGCGTACCATCCTCTCGACCCGCGGCTTCGTCGTCCCACTTGTGGGACGATTGAACTGTCACGGTCGCACCTTGCCCCAGGACAACCTGCCCTCAAGAAGGCCACCAAACCTCGGCTCCTTCTCTTTCTTGTGAAAAGGAAAGGAATGTTGTCTGCGCTTAAAGCCTTTCGTCGTCCCCTAAGGGGATGAACGAGCTGGGTTAGCACGACAGATCGACCCAGAGAGCCCCTTCCCCATCTCTCCGGCCTCCACCTTCCCGTTCCTGGAACAGTGTGTCCAAGAAAGACTCAACCTCTCCGCTTCTCCACGGTCTACAAACCGTGGAGACACTTTGGTCGCGCCCCTTCCTGAGTTCTACCCCCTGAAAGGGGTAAAAGCAGACTAGGTTAGCAAACCCAGCTCGACCCCCCCGAGCGGTTGACCCCCTTTATTCCCTCCAGACCCATCCCCTTGGACGTCCCACTGAGCGGGACGTCCCTCATCTCCACGGTCACCCCCTCCCCAGTTCTGGGAGGGTGCGGATCCGCTTCCCCATCAACCCTCCACCTGTGCAGCCACCAGGTGGGGATACCATCCTCTGGGGTGACCCAGTCAACCGCCCCATCACAAGTATCCTTGAAGCACAGGATAAGGATACTCTGGTCTCCCGAAACCCCTTAGGCGACTCTCAGCCTCACATCCCCGGAGGCGTCGCTCTACCACGCTCTCGTAGGCCAGCTACCGAGTGTTCACTAGGACCCTGTAGCCGCAACTTCAGTTCTTGGGAGGTTGCGGAATACTACACCCACCAGCTGCATAACCGAGAGGAATGTTCCCTAAACCGCTTCACGTTCATCTCTAGTGCGTCCCTCAGTGCGGGGCGACTATCATCTTTCGAAACACCCGTCCTTGTTTCTTAGGGAGGTTGTGGAAAGTCTTATACCAGACCCTTTACTTGAGCTACCGGACAGGTAGAGATGCTTTTCAATGACGTGACCTAGTAACCAATAACGTCACGAGAATTCGCTCAGCACAGAGGTCGGGTTGTCTGATCTCCCAAAACCTTTCCAGGTTTGTTTGTTTCCGCTCCACGGAGGAGTCGCTCTACCATACCTTTTCGGGGCTGGTACCGAGAGGTACCTAGGACCTATGGACACATTCTCAGCCCTCCGGAGGGGATTTAATATAGATCTACTAATAGATCTTGTCCATCTCTGCGGCGGAAGAAATAACAGCTTTCTTCGGGTATCCTAGATCGGACCTAGATGCCCAGCACTTGAGTGCCCTCTCTATTCCCCTTTTCAAGATGGTGATCCAAAACGAGGCGGTCGAAGAGGCGTCTGAAGACGAACCTTTCGTTCTTGGAAGTCCCTGTGCGTGCTTGGACTCCCATTCCCTGGAGGAGGTCGAGCTAGGAAATCGTCCAGGTACCACATTGCAGCCATTTTCATGTCTCAGAGCTCCTGCAAGAAAGGTGTCGTGCTCCTCTTGAAGATCCCCAAAAAATGGTTCCACCCGAAGAGGCGGGTCACTAATTCGGAGCAGTGACCCCATAAAAAAACCGGAAGAGCGTCGTGTCGTCGGGATGGATCCGGAAGTGGTGGTACCTGTCTCCCCAATCCCAGGAGACTAGAAGGTCCGCGGCCTGGATTACACAACGAAGTATCCTGCGTCCCTCCATTTCCCTGGCATTTCTATACATAGCTCGTTGAATGGACGTAGGTTCACGTCCACGTGTTTCTTTTCTCTCTCGATTAAGAAGGCTGCCGACATAAGTGAAAACTTCACGACGTCCAGCTATGGAAGTTCGCGATCGAACTTTCTGGCCACCCAGCGATCCATCTCAGTCCCCACCCAGTCTCGGTGTTTGGCTGAGACGAGTATGGGCTCGTTTCCAAAGGGCAAAAAGGATACGTGTGCGCAGGGGAGTGTCAGACGGCTTACTCCGTTGTACCGAAAAGGGGCACTCCAGTGCCCCGGGATGCTGCACAGCCAGACCTGAGCCCCTCAACCTCGCCTGCCACCCCTGCCAATGGGCAGCAACAGTCGCCGGTGGCCGCCCATTACAGCACCGCCTGCCGACCCTCCACGGGTCGGTACGACAGAGCCAACCACCAGCTACCCTTCGCAGGGCAGCGGGGGAAGGTGGCCGAAGCACTTCTCTCTAGGATACATATACAGAATACGATGCCGACCACCGGGCGGTACAAAAGGCCTATTTATACATTCAATATTAGTCTAAGCAAGGGGGGATATAGTAGTATTTAAGGAATTAACTAACACAGCTACCCAACTAACAGAAGAGTCAGCGAGACCTCCCCTTTGAACTTACAACTCAACGTGGCAGATCAGCACGCCTAGCGCTTTTTTCAACTAACTTCCCCTCAAGAGGAAGGCGTCGGCTTGGTGAGCACACAGCGTGGCTCTAAATCGCCTCTACTGCCCTACGTTCGCCCTGCAAACTTTCATCTGCGCAGCACGCAACACGTGATGCGTCCATACATTTAGTACGTCCTATAAACCCCCTTCTTCCCCCGCGTGACCAACTCCGTGGCCGTGTCCAGGGATACCCTAGCTGACCCACCTTTCCTCCTAAGGGAAAGGCCAGCCAGTGAGTGCCCTCTGGCAGGCGCTCCACGGTCACCGTTGCCGGCCGTGGAAAGCGGGCCCTCCACCTCGTCAACCCTAACCCACTCTTTCCAGCAAGGCAGGGCTGCGAGTAACAGCCTCAGTACTTCCCAGCCGGGAGCTAATCGTAAATAATTTGCTCTACTGCCCCACCGCTACCGGCTATTAAGAACAATAGTATCCCGAGGGTTTCCAGGCACTTTTCTGTAAATGCTACAGTGGCCTCCAGCCCTAGAACTTCCAAAATTTGGAAGCCCTGAGGCTGAACTAATGCCCACCGGACCAGACGACGAGACCCCAGGCGACTGGCAAGCTAAGCTTGACAGTCGTCTGAAGGCACTCAGTACGAAGATGGAGGATGAACTCTTCGATAATCTCAAAGAGTTCGTGCAAGAACAATTGACAGCTCTCCAGGAGCACTATTGAGAGTTAAATCTGAAGAGCTTCTCTAGGGAAATGCTCGAAGATAGTATGATACGGCTCCAGCAGGACGTGATGAACGAAGCGGAAGCTTCGTTCAGGCAGCGTGCCTGGGATACCCTATCGGAAGGGCTGGGGAAATGTTTTGAAAAGTTCGACACGCTTCTCCAGGCCCTCCAGGCGGATGTTCTCCACCTCCAACAATGCGACGTCAGCACGCTAGCTGACAAGGCCCCAACACATTCGTTCCAATTGACAGATTTGAGACCTCTATCAGGCGTCTGTCCCAGAAAGTAAGCGCCTTAGCTGGGATTAATTTAACTGATCCCGTTCGCAATTCAATGAGCTTGAACACCGGTACAGCGTTCACCAATGAAGCAGGCTTTGAGCCCACTCCCCCAGGCCCACTCCCCCCTGATCCATGGGCACCCCTAGGGGCGCTCATTGAAGGATGAATCGAAATCGGACCTCTGGAAGCTGTTCTTCAGATACTGAAGATTAGGGAACCAGCATACGAAAGGATGATGTCCTACAGGATTTATCGCCAGCAGGATATTCGAACACAACTACAAACCTTGGATTTGCGCCGGCTTGGTAAGCTCGCTACAAATATCTGGGCGTTCAACCACATTCAGGCCTTCAACCACCCTGACTCTATCGAAGTGCCGAGTTTCCTAGAAGACTTCCGCGATGCCTGCGATGCCACATACTTATAAGAAGGCGCGGCAGTCAAGTTGCTACATTGGTTTTTTCGAGGAGACTCCAAGGTACATTGGATTGCCTCGCGGAGAAACCATACCCTACTGGATTTTCGGCGACGTGAGCTAGGCTGGGCCCACGCCGTCAACACTCTCCTATCACATTACGCAACAGAAGTTGTTCTCTCCGCTGCGTACGAACATGTTAAAAGGGCGACGCAACTGGATGACGAAGAAGAGTCACTTTTTGCAGATTGACTGCAAGCAGCGACACTCCGTTGTGCTAACGTAAAGTCCGTTGCAAAAATATATCCTGTTAAATAATAATACATAAAATGCCCTAATCTGCGGAGTATTCCAATAAAATTAAGTTTCTACTAATCCAAAAACCACCAGAGTTGTTTCAAAAACATATCCTTTATCTAATGCAAGTTGCCGAAAGTAGTGAATAGTAGTCTATCTTAGCCCCTTCGAACTGTATCATACTTATGCAACGCCTCTGCATTGATCCAATGTGGTTTTTGAATACATTTGAATCGATGGCGTGCCAGCATGGCTTGATACTGTCCTTCAGCTCGACAAGTGAATGAAATCGCCTCCCATTAGCATAAACCATACGAGCCAGTATACCCCAATGTTCTCAATTGGGTTGAGACAGGAGATCTGGCGGGCCACTGCACAACATCCATTTATAAAGACTCGAACCACTGCATCTTGGCCCCAGAAACATGGATCGGTGCATTATCTTGTTGATAGATGAAATACTCGCCGTGATTGAAGTAAGCATACGGTAGTTGAAACTCTTCTAACACTTCTGCGTATCGAGCAGATTCCATTTTCCCTTCAATAAATGCAATCTCAGTCCTCCCACTGTGAGAAATCGCGTCCCGTACCATGACAGATTGACCACCAGAATGACTGGTGACAAATTCCTTCTTCGACTTGCGTATATCATGCCAATAGAATTTGTAGCAGTCAGAAACATTCAGATTGAACTTCTTTTCATCAGAAAAGATAAAATGTTTCCACCCCTCCACCCAATGCGTGTGCATTGCAAACCTCGACACCTGTCCGTTTTTGTGGTCATCAGTCAGGACACATTTCTTCTTCATTTCTTTCGTAATTGAACATTCCCTGACGCTTGAACTCCCTCCAGACAGTTTGATGGCTCACCGTGATTCCCAGATGTCCCCTAATGTTTTAGCAACATCCGCTTTCGTTTGATAACTCACGCTTAATCCCTCTCCTGTCCGCATTAGATAGGATTTTCGGGCGACCAGGTGAACTTTACGTACCGTACCCTGTTGGATGGCGTAGGAAGTTTGCTACAGTCTTCGGATCGCGTTTGATTATTCGTGCAATTACGGCTGGTGTCAACCCTTCATTGCACAGGCGCATGATGGATAACTGCTCAGTTTTAGCCAATGGCTTAACTCGGCCCACGACGCTGTTGGTACCATTGAGCACGTGTCAAGAAAGGGAAGGAGGAGGGCTTCAGTAGGGCTTATATTAGTATCGAGATACCAATCTTAGTGGTAGGATAGTGGTACATCTTTATAAAATGGCTATCATTGTGAAACACTACGTTGAAGCAAAATGAGCTCAAGTAAATATAATCCCTAAATTTCATCAGTAATCTCCGATTTACTAGATTTACCTCAAAAGGATATATTTATGGACCGCACTGTATTTACAGAACGGGACCTGGTGATTTACTTCATGAAAGGACTTCACCCATGTACCCGCTCAACTGCTACCCGGTCTGGATGTCGACAAGACGAGCAAAATTTACAAGTTGATCGCCGAGTCGCGCAGGCACATGGTGACACATTTCGCACTGTACGCGATCGCCCCCCGAAGCCCCATCTCGCTCTCACCCGGGAGGCAGCGAGAGAGAAAGCCCTCCTGCTGCACTAGCAGAACCACCTTCGCCAAATGTCGGACTCCTCGTCGTAGTACAACGACCACCACCCGCGAGGGCCGTGCAACCTCACACCAATGCTACTGATTGTAAACTTTAGCTCTTTAGCCAACCTGCCCTTACCATTATCATCTACCACCGGGACCGAGTCCCTTTACATCTCTTTTCAAAGCATCCCGATCCCAGCGCTCAGTGAAGAGCAGTTTGCCTTAACATAGACCTTTCTATCCACTCACCCCGTCTCATGGACGCGCAAAAGATATAGGAAGCCCTTCCAAATCCAATACAACTGCCCGTATCTGCCCTTCCAGCTACGCATTTCCTTTGGATTCCAGAACTACCTGTACCAGAAACAACCGTACCATGTCCTTCCGAGGAGCCAGAAGCGTAAGACGCAAACGCGCGCATCTTTTTAGAACCCCAGTACTCTCCAAACCCCCAGTCTTTTCTTTCCTTCCCAACGAAGCTTGAATTTGGAAGAAAACCCCTCGGCGAGCCCCCCTCCAACAATTCTCATGAGACTCAAGGACAATACCGGCCGGCGAGAAGTCAGTTTCATCGATTCGCCCGGCACTCCGGCCGCCACGAGCAAAGAGGTTCGAGCTCGCACACCTTCCCTTTCTTCCATCAATGCCGTCGCCGCTATCATACCACTAGGGCAAGATGAGAAGGATTCTACCTCATCCTCGGAAAAATAAAAGAAGGAAGCACCAAGGCGCAGCCCTCCCCGCGAAAAATTGCAACCATCAAGAAACCTTCCGAGGCAGAGGCCGACTGCACACCTTCAATTCCTTCGCGAGAAGCACAGGCGTGTGTCTACACAACCCAAGCGCCAAAGATCGCACATCGAAGGACACTTCGATCTGGCCATGTCGTGTGCCTCATGAAGGCGATGCAATACGATGAGTTAGGTTCGTTCGGAACGAGTCCAACAGAACTAAGTCGAGTTCGTATCGTCGCCGACACAGGTTCAAGTCCCTCCGTCGTACGCAAATCCGAACTTCCCCAGGGTGGGAGAAGTTCTTAGAGACGAACGTTCAGAACCCCGGATTGGCAGACGCGAAAGGCCTCCACTAAAGATTACCGACCGCATCCGGTTAGTACTTAGGTTGGGAAATAAACGTAAATGCACTTCTGATTTCGTTGCACCCAACCTAGCAGTACCGCTCATCCTAGGGACGGATGTCATGAACTCCAACGTCCATGCTATTTATCCGATGGAAAAATATATGTAGATCCAAAAAGGTGGAAAGATAGCTATCATGTCTTCTCACAATCTCCCACCCCAAGGGGAATCAAGCCAATCTGACTCAGCTCCCATACGGGGAGCCGCGCCGGTTAGGCGGAATGAAAAGGGCAAGGCGTGCAGATCTTCATACCTTGCCGCCCATACTGTGCTTCTAGCGCGAGGAATCATGATACCTCCCCAATCCTAAATGTCTATACAAGTCCACGGTGAAGGGAGAGGCTTGTGTTACCTCGAACCGAAAGACACGATCTATCAAAGGCACCAGGTTCGCATGACTAACGGGGTGTGTGAAATAGTTCCCAGCGGAGACTTGATAGTCATTGTTGTGAACTTTTTAGAGTCCAAAAGGTTCTTACCAAAGGGTACCGTAGTGGGGTACGCTCAGCGCAACCCATTAGCGATACTATGACTATATCCTTTCAAGGATAGAGTGGACCATGTGTAGTACTCAGCCAGGTCTGGAGGCCACGGGCAGCTACACTCTTCCCTAGTATTCCGGTAGAAGGTAGGGGTGAGAGAGCGACTCCTCCAGATGGAGTCATGCCTAGCTTTTGAGACGGAGGAACACTCCGTGTTCGGGAGAACAGAGATCCCACGCCTTGCATTGGGCAAGACCTCGCAACTAATGCGGTGAGCTGAGTTGCAGTAGCAAATGATCGTCTAACTAGCGACTCAATCCAGTAGACCTAGAGTGGTCCAATGTCCGCGGACTCCTCTCCAACGACGAGTAAGGTAAACCCTCGTGGGATTATAGGAATCTCACGAAGAGAGAGCCGGTAGTGATGAGGTTTGGGGGGATAAGGGGTGGTCACGGGATATAGAGCTACGTGGCTAACCTAAGCCGGAGCGTCCCTAGGGTGGGAGCGAACGCGACGAAGGCGTTGCCACTGTCTCTCCAGTAGAGAGCAGCCGGAGACCTTTGATGTTCTAGAGGATGGACCGTCTCTAACCCGACGGGTTCGGAGGGCTTGGAGGGATCT
>JAUBNZ010001087.1:0-12829 GCA_032355485.1 Bonnemaisonia californica
GCACACGTACTCGAGCGTGAGAAACTGCCCCCAGGTGGGAACTCCCCACAGCCTAGCTCGTTACATCTAGCCTTCCTGCCCAAGGCTGACGCAGCCAATTACCAACTTTGCGTCACCATGATGTCGTGGCCTAATAATAATTTCGCCCGCACCTTCAATCGCTGGCTTGGTCTTTTCTTCCAGCTTACATTACTGGAGTTCACTTCCTACGCTCTGTTCCACACTGACAGCAACCAAGAACCAGTGATATGCAGTCCATACAATCCCCGTCCGAACTTCCTGCTCGGTCTGCATTTGTACGGAGGTCGGATTTTTTTTGGGAAATGCTCCATCCATCTTTCTAACGCTGAATCTGGAGCCGCCTAACATGCATTTTACTGCAACATGGACTTCAGTCTCGGTCTTCAATGTCAGATTACTTTCATGGGCGATTATGACATACACCTCCAGTTGGATCGCCTGTGTTAATTCAAGCAGACATTTTGCTAACATCGAAAAAACTAAGTAAGCCTATTTCCTGCGACTGCGATTTGAACGTTTGCACACTGTAAGGGGGTTGGGGCGAACTGTAGTATAAGGAGGAGCTGATCGACTTGTGGCCCCAGCTCTGTCGCCTGTGGCTAGAGTTGCTGGTGGTCCATTGGCTCCCTGTAGGTCAGTTCCATGCGGTCCTCACGTCCCAGTTCCAGAAAGTGGCCTCGGAGGGTGTCGGCCAGTACTGCCTTGCAGAGGCCTCACTCTTGGCGCCTGAAAAGTGGGTCGAATATTTGATCCCCTAACGTGTGCCTGTGCCTGTGCCTAGAGGCCACCTGAGCGCTTACCGCCGCGGCTAGAATTCACAGCAATAGCTGCTGGAGCGTTGGGCCTCCCGACTCGCCTGTGCTGGGAAAAAGCTCGGGCTCCCTTTCCAGGGGTATCCCGTCTACCACTGTCCTCCTTGGAAAATGGCGAAGAGGGAGTTTTGTTCTCCCGGTAGTTAGACAGGCGCTCGCCCTGGTCGGCGGCAACCTCTGACCCCATGTTTTCAATCTGACCCTCATTACGTTATGTAACCCATTCAACATCCTCTTCATCATCGCCTCGTATGTTGGAACCTATTCTCCTCCTTGATCTCAAATTAGCATTGCAGAGCATTCTAATTGCCCATTTCCCGTCAGCCTGCACGCAGACTGCAAGAGACTTCGTCTCCTTCCCTTCTCTAATAACCTCCTCTGTCTTCCGGGGAACCTGCAATGTAGCCTGCTCCCTATCATGTTCCCATAACTCGTGTTTAAGACGGAGCGCATTATCGCCTGAACGTCTCTTTTCGCGGAAGTATTGAGCTGCCTGTTCGTCCTCCCTTTCGGAAACTCCTGGAACTTCTCGCCGTCAGTGGAATCATTGTAGGCATTGACTTTTCTCGAAGGTACTGCGCAATATTCACAGTCCTTTTGTAGTCGACACCCCGAATTGGCGCCGGGATCAAAGGCAAGCAAATTAAATACAATTCCTGCATCCGGGTCATTACTGCAGAAATACAGAGCTGTCTCCACTGAACCTATCTTCGCTTCAAATTTGTTTTCCAAACGCTGGATTGCTGCGAGTATCTTTTCGTTCCATCGCCGAATTGGAAATGGCTTTCAAGAAAAGGTGTGAAGTGCAAGGCTCAGATAGGACCAACGGTGTACCAGTGCTGTTTTCAAATTCTTGGTGCGCACTGAATGGCGTTTATTGAACGATTTCAGTTGTTGGATTGAATACCGAATTTTAAGTTTTCCATTTTCCACCCTTGACAGCGGGGCTGCAATGCCGTATGTGTCTTGAAACGAAGCGGCTTTCCACTCGACAAAAATAATATTCTACTTTTCGTTTTAATTCTTCGCTTCGTAACAGGTTCCGGTCAGAGACGGCGATCATTGTGTGGAGACGTGGAGACTACTGTACTATCGTGGTGGGTGTGTAACCATGGTATCCTTTGTTAGCAATGCCTAAAATCTCTGTGGATATTTCGTCGGTTACACACGGACATTTCTTACACATGTCAAGATACCACTGAAAGGAAGGGCTGTACATACACTGCGCTGCTCTCCATGACGGAATAAGGATGGCCTGCATTGTGCACATGTGTACTGTAATATAAGAACTATTGTCTGTAACATATACAGGGAAATAGGATAGAGGTGTGGAAGGAGGCCGGAGTCGAATGAAAACGTCTCTTGGTGTGTATTGCGTAGATGTAATAGACGAAGGTTGGGCGTGCCCGAAACGAAGGCGGAGGAAAGGGTAGAAGGTATGGGCCAACGCGGGTAGAGGGTGTGTGACAAACGCAGATCGGACCACAGAGACGGTGACGAAGACAGAAGGTGGAGATAGAGAGGAAAGGCTAGGAAGCCGGAAACGGAGACAGAGACGTTATTAGACGGAGGCGATCGAATGACGGAGACCATGGGGGATATAATAATAGACGGTGAGGGACGGAGGTGGTGATGGAAGACGGGGACAGAAGACGGAGACAGTGACCAGAACGGAAGGAGAAGGCGGAAGGCGGAGAGAGAGAGGGGGGATGGAGACAAAGACGGACACGGACTTGGACACAAACACGGAGACCGTTGGAAGCTCAGGGTAATGGATGCTTGCAATGTAGGAAAGCAGTGCCAGGCGGAAAGACCACTACGCAGATCTCCCTAAGTGAAAGGGAGAATAGAGATATGGAGTTCAGAGTATTGACAGAGTACGTCATACCGATTTGAAGGATGAAACATACAAATCCTCTACAAGTTCACTGCGGGCGAAGCCCAAAATGGAGCCAATAGGCGCCCCTATACTGAATTGGTTGGCTTCGGCCATTTGTTATTCACTCTGTGTGATTCACCAATCAAAAAGCCTATAATAGGACTGCGGTCCAAAGTTTAATTTCCCATAACTGGGCCTCTGTCCGCAATTGCATCCACGTGTCCTTCCTTCGGACTAAGGGCGGACGGAGGGGGCCAAGGCACTGGTGGGCCCGAGTGAGCAGGGGTTGGCACAATTAGGCCCTGGAATCTCCTGCCACGTGTCTTTTCGGCGGACGGGGATGCGGCCACGTGTCTTTTGGGGAGGGAGGAGGGTGGGCACGAGTGGGGACGGTGTGCAAAGGTGCGCATGTGGGCAGGGGTGTTCACCTGGGTGTACTCTGGCACAGGTGCGCATGCGGGCACGGGCGGATCGGTAGGCTTGGGTGCATCGGTGACGGAATGGGTTTCAAAGGGGACCCGTTTGTGGTGAGGATGGGGGACGGGTGACTTCAGGGGTACGGGTGGGTACGCGGGCATGAGTGTGCACAGGAAAGGGTGGCTCGGGGGCAAGGATGGGCGCTGGGGTGATCCTATTGGCCATTTCCCCCACATATGTTTGGAATGACCGGCACACGCTGCGATTGGGGCAAGGAAGGCCTGGATACAGGTCTGAGGAAGGGGCACACCAGCACAGGGGTGGGCAGGGGCATGGTCCGGGCGGAAAATTGAGCTGACTAACCGATGTTATTCCTCTACTGTAATAGTTGGGCCACTGTAAGCTACAAAAATTGGGTTGTTCAGTGACATATGACATACATGTGTCTACTGTAAGGAAGATTCCAATTGACACTGTGCTGCTTTTCAGGATGTCAATGAGGATAGTACGCAATGTGTACACGTGTATAATACTGTAAGTAAATTTTGATAATAGGAACAGAGGCATGAGATAGAATCGAGGATGCAGACTGGAGTGAAGGAGAATGACGGATGGTGTGTGTAGTATGAGTGTATTAGACGGAGGCGATCGCTTGACGGAGAGCATGGTGGATGAATGGGGGCCGGTGAAGGACGGAGGAAATGATGGGAGCCGGGAAGAGCAGACGGAGACAGTGATTAAAATTGAAGATGGATACAGAAGGCGGAGATGGGGACGGAGATAGACACAGACATGGAGACTGAGGTGGGACGCATGGCTGTATTACAGGGAGGCGATCGCCTCACGGAGAGCACGATGGAGGCATGGGGGACGGTAGAGTGATGGGAGCCGGACATAGCAGACGGAGAGAGTAACTAAAACGGAAGACGGAATCTGAAGGCGGAGACGGAAGGCGGAAACCGAGAGGTAGGCGGAAGGCGGACACAGAATATAGATTCCAAAGATGCCTGATGCAATTCCTATACAAAAGCACTGCGGGCGAAGCCCACAAAGGAGCCACTAGTCGCCCCTATACTAAAACTGGTGTCTGCCAGTCATTTTATATGGGCTGCCAATAACGTGCCGAAGAAATGGTTCTTGGTCGAATTTTTAGTTTCCCAAAACTGGGCCCGTCGCTCGCTCCAATGACGCCCAAAGACTGCCACGGGCGGAGCCCTGGTTTCAACCACTCGTCCCACTACTAATATTGATTTCTTCTTGTGTACAGTTGCCGTGTCCGTGTGCACTCGCCCGGCCATGGGCTCAATGGACATATGCGGACCTTGGTGTAGTGTGTACTGGGCCAGCTGGATTTTCATTCCAACCAATTAGCGTACCCCATTGCGTATCCTGCCTGGGTCGGGAGGACGCCCTTGCGGTACTAGAGGACGGCTAGCCAGAGTCTCCCACAGCACCCTAATATCATAATGATTAATTTTGAAAATTAGAATACTGCAATTTATGTGCTTGCACAGCACCCTCACATTAAAATATTCTTTCAGTTTTTCAAATATTGGATTCTCTTGCACGAATTCTAGCATTGGCGCAGACGTGTATCCGGGGCCGCTTGCATTGATGATTGGGCCACTCCAACCAATCGTGTCCCGACGGCGATCGAGTTATGCGTTGTCTGGGAATGGCAGAGCACCCTCATGCCAAAATGTAATTTTCGAAATGACAAATAAGTAAAATATTGTACTGTAGCGATGCAAGAGGGGTCAGAGAGGCAGCGACGGGAAATTCCGTAGCCACGATGTGCCAAAGCGCTGTACCCTGATTGGCTTAAACCATTGCACATGTGACCATTTGCTCAATTGTACGCTCCGGATGGGAATTTCATGCTCACGGTACGCCTCTGTGATCTTTCATAGGGTAGAATTAAAAAAGCAGTTCGTTGATGACTGAACTATGGTATTGCGCCAGTTTCGCACGGGACTGTTGCACATGGAGCTGCTGCCTCCGCTTATCCCGTCTAACAATGTAAGAAGTATATTACATAATTAAAAGTTCTACTAAAACGAGGGACTTGTAGGTTAGGACACAGCGAGCTTTCGGTGAGCGAGAAACCTGCCTTCGGTGATCTTGCTAGCAAAACCTACCATCGTTGCCGTTGCCAGACAGAAATACCAATAACAAATCGTGTCCTCCTCACAGCGGGCGAGTGGATAAGTAAGTCAGCCTTCTGGCATGGGGAATCCTGCCAGAAAAACCCTACCAGCGTTTCCATTGCTAGAGCGCAGAGTTCAATGAAAACATGGACCGTTTTTCTTTCAGTGGAGACTTCAAGACCAGATATCAGGACAACGCGCCTTCTGAGAGTACAATAAGCGGGCCTTTGCAAGGACATCTTCACATCGGACCCAAATTTCACAGGTTTGCCATGTGTGCCAACTCTGCTGCGTCCTGCGCCACGTGCACCCATCTCGCCGCGTCCTATGCCACGTGTACCTCTGCAACTCCTTTTCGCACCCCGTGTACATCCCGGTCGGACATCCTGAGCAATTTATAAGAAACGTAAGCATTTTGGAGGATTGGTGACACGTATGGAGCCTTTGCGTAGCAGCTGTCTGTACAACAGCCAGGTCTGCAATTTCAACGCAACATGCATCCTTTATTGGGACTTACATGTGCACATGGAGCAACACGTGGCCAGAGTTGCTGCATCTGAGCGAGTGTTCGAATGCGAAGCGTGCAAAAAGAACGTTTCACCTCCACAAGACTTCTGCTGTCACCTGAGCAGCAAGGGCCGCAAGAAGAAGTTAGACAGCTTCTCCGGATGAAATATAATGAATTCCACATTTGAATTCTTATCCTCTGCTTCATCTCATCACATTCCAATACGTTGAACCAACCCACAGCAACGAGAGTGCCGCGGAGAGGCGGCGGAGGAAAAATAGTTAGCGAAACGCTGCAAAAAGAGCAACTTTGAACCCGGAACAGGTCCGGGAACAGCGAGTACGCCGCCGAAATCGAATGAGGGAAATGCAGGATTCTGCAAATATGGGGTCTGCAGGACCGACTGCTGAGAGGTCTGAAGGAGTACAGCAGCAAGATGAAGCTCAATTTTAAGACATAGGGAAGTGCAGGGATTCGAAGAAGGTCGAAGAAGCTAGCAGCTAGAGAGAAATAGAACTGTGAAACTCGGCGAAATCGAAACGGAAAGGTTCGCCAGATTGGAACCAATTCAAAGCAGCCATTCTGCAACGGTAAACTTGGAGAACGCTCCTGAATCAATCTCGCGACGAGAGCGTCAGTGACTAGATAATTCTGCAAGAAGAGGGCTATTCTACCCAAATCGGAGCCAATTTCTCGATTTTGGGATTATGAACGTGGAGTGCGAATTTTTTGGAACGCAACGCTTGAAAGAGGAACGTCTCATCAATAGTTCAGTGCCTTCATCGAAGTTTCCAGAGTGCATTAGTAGAGGGAAAGCCTCATTCCCGATTCTGATAGACCGTCCTCCATTTTTGCGAGAGCTGCTGAGCGTTAACGAGACCATCGAGCAGCAATTCCTTTCTAACATTCGAGGTTACAAACATTCCCAGTCATTAGGATCTGCAACTCCGAGATGGGGGTCACGAGGGACGGGTACTTCCAACTTCCATCGCAACCAGTTGATGCACTGCCGCTTTTATCATGACATTGGTGCTCTGGTGCCGCCCGAAAGCTATATGCCTGCCTTTCTGCCCGTGTGTATCCACGACATCGACTAATCCAAGCAATGGAAAGTACAAAGGGCTGAAATTCCGCAACTCGATTCACAACTACTCGATGAGCAAACTGCGATGTTTTATGAACATGTTGCGTACGTGCAAACATTCAAGAGTTTTCTGGTGTGAGTTGGTTGTTGAAGCCCACGAAACGCACCTGAACAGTGCGACATCGTAAGTAACGTTCAGAAGGGACCACAGCATGAGCATTCCAGTAGATATAAAACCTTCGGAATTAGCATTAATCATTTCCGGGGGCGGAGATGGAGAGATTGGCAGGCGAGACATCGTCCTTCCAAAGCGTGGAACGCTCAACAGTAATGTAAACGAAGTTCTAGATATGGTGTAGGTATGTCACCGATCCTATGAGCTGTTCAGGTACATGGCATTCTACCCCAGATGGTCGTTACAGCTGGCATCCAGGTCGTCAGTTTACTATGGAGGGGGAGAAGGTGGAGAAGTGCGACGAAAAAAGGTAACATTACTCATGTTCTACGCGTAAAAACGTTTCGAGAGACGTGCCGAATTCAGCACTCTCCTCGACGCAAAAATTCAATTCCACAAATACTTGGTTGATCAACGTCGTAAGGTCGAGGATGAGCGCCTATTTTACCAGCTCCAAAACCAAGGGCGTCAGTCTACATGCTGCGGAATACAAAACATTATGTGATCTTCTCGGGGACTCAACTCGTTTGTAAGATGAGGCCAACATAGTGAGAAAACGGCGTCTCTTCATTCCCCTATCAACCTACGTAGGTGGTAACAGGTATATACGACAGCAGACGCAGGAAATTATAGCAATCACTAACGAATTGGGCCATCCGGATATCATCCTCACGACGACTTGCAATCTGAACTGTGCAGAGATCACAAGAGCATTTCTGCCTTGCCAAACGCCCAAGACCGTCCCAATCGTTTTGTGCGAAGGTGTTCCGTACAAAGTTGCGAGCAATGCTGTCCAACGTCGTCAATGAGGCGTTAGTCGGTCATGTTATAGCCCACGTCTCCATCATGGAGTTTCAGAACAGGGTCTCCCCATGTGCACTGCATGTTCTTCTTGGATAGTCAGTCGAAGAATAATCTCGTGATCCGTTCAACGTCAATAATTTATCCGTGCAAAAGGCCTTCCCGAAAGAGATCCAGAACTCCGCCTAAACGTTTTGAAGCATGGCATCCGTGATCTACGCGGATCCCACAATCTGACAGCCGTCTGTATGGGCGAGAAGGTTTTTTAGAAGAACTTCCCCAATCCTTTCCGCAACAAGACAGGGAAATCAGATTGTTCTTACTATGCCAAGTACCGAAGAAAGGCCCCAGAGTCAGTAATTGAAGCATCTGAGCGATCTGGACGAGTTGGGAGAGCTACAAGGTTAGTCATAATCGAAAATCGATGTGTTGTGTCGAATAACTCGATTTTAAAGCGTATGGTTGCATTTCACATTATGTTGAGCAGTGCATATTGCATGTCAGTGGAATCAAATATCTTTTCAAGTACATCTGCAAGGGTCACGATCGCATCACTGTGTGTTTAATTGCTACTAAAAATCGCTATGAAGAGATCGATAATTTCCAAGATGCACGATACATGTCTACGACTGAGGCCGTATGGAGATTGCTCGCATTTGAAATTGCTAACTAACATCCCGCAGTCTATCGCTTGGACCTCCATTTTGAGGGAAATCACACAGTTTACTTCCCCAGGGAAGATGCGGCAGCAGATTTACAGCGATAGCGACCCGGTGCCAAAATAACGCAATGGTTCATAGCGAACATGAAATCCCCCCCGTGTGCGGCACATTCGCTACGATGACTTTCCAAAATGTTTCACGTGGAACCTGCCCGCCAAACAATGGAATCTCGAGCAACCCTGCACAGAAGGAAAGTAATTGGACAAGTCACATCATCGTCCTCAGTGCCTCCGCATGAATAAGACTTTAGAGGGGAGCGGGCAAACGTCGTTATTTGAGTCTACACAGTGAGACCAAGATAAGTAGAACGATAATTTCTGCGACCCCTACTCTTCAAAGTCACTGGTGCCACGTCCTAAAAGGATCTGCGAACAATTGAAGACGACGAACAAAATAGCCTTTAGAATGAGTGCATTCAACTTGGACTTCTCACCGATGATGCGGATTGGCGAGGAGCACTGGAAGAGGCATTCCGATCTGATTTGTCCCTCTCACAGAGTTTTTTGCAACGATTGTGGCACGTTGTGATCTGTCCAACCCATGCGTTCTATTGGACGAGCAAACCAGCCTATTCATCACCGACATCCGTAATCTCTTTTTCCAGCTCTCGAAGCTCTTCGATCCGATGGAGCTGCACTTTACTAGGCACCCCTGGAACTGAAACAATATCTCTCGGCTATAGCCCCATGAATGAGATTTGGAGAGAATGGTCTAAACGAACCTCTGGATGCGCTGGAACATCTGTTAAATCAACAACAAGATACAGGAGAAGCGGAAAAGACATTGCTATCGAGTTGAGTCGATCGTTCCATTCCTGCCTTCAACGATTGGCATCGAAGATTGTTTCAAAAAGTAGTTGGTGCTGTGCTTCCGCGCGTTTCAAACTGCAAAAGCGACCGATCTTGCCTGTTCACTGCACCTCCCTCAAACCCGCTTGTGACGCGATTATGCTCTGCAGAAGGTAAGGAGGGACGA
This sequence comes from Bonnemaisonia californica, assembly GCA_032355485.1. Classification (NCBI taxonomy): domain Eukaryota; phylum Rhodophyta; class Florideophyceae; order Bonnemaisoniales; family Bonnemaisoniaceae; genus Bonnemaisonia; species Bonnemaisonia californica. The sequence goes on from JAUBNZ010001087.1 coordinate 9,542, forward strand.
GGAAAACATTTGGGACCAACTCAATCCAAGCTTTCCTCACCATCAGAGGAAACAAATCTCTCTGTTGCATCCTCCACAGTAGATGCAAAACTTCCCCATGGCGGACGTACTTCTCCCTCAACATTGAAGAGACTTATCCCAGCTGCGGTCTAGAACACGTTCTATCTTTCTGTCACTCAGAACCGGCAATGCATATCCAGGAAGCAGACTAGATCATTTGGGATGAAATGCTTATGGTAAACCGACACGGAATCCAAACCGTCAAAATATGACTGAAACATCTCTTAGAATCTACATTTCCATTTAGAGGAAAGGATTTCTCCATGTGCGGAGACTTCCAAAAGATTCTTCCCGTTATCCCTGGCGGATCGCTTGAGCACATTTTCCACCCCTGTCTCGATTCTTCCAGTCTGTATCGCTTACTGAAGTCGGTACACCGCATCGAGAATGTGAGACTCTCCGAACTATAGAAAGACCCGCAAGCAAATGAAGCAGTGCTTTAGTGCCCTACATACTTACTCAATTTGGATTATGGAATAGTACAAGCCACAGCGGGCTGACGCGTATAATTCCCAGTTCCATTAAATCGGGCATCGAGGGAGCCGGAACTCTGCGAAAAAGTGTTTGATGGAATAATAGAATCCCATCTAGACCTAGAATGGTTAAAAGTACGAGCAAGTATCACCATTAAGAACACTTTTCGGTAAGAAATCAGCAATGTGATTGGCGATAGACTCTCAGGGAACTACAAGACGTACCTCAGGGCCGATACAGTAGAGAAAGAAGACAAGAATGCGCTTGGATATCCAGTAGAGATGGTATGCAGCCTTACAGCCGGTTCTGCTCTCCCGGGTTATCACCTCTGCACTGAGAAGGGTTTCATCGTTATGCTGCTATGCAATGTAGACCCAGACAACGACCAGATCAACGGCGCTCGCTCTATACTAGAGAAACAGACCTACAAACATCTCAAATTTACGAAATGCGATGGACAGCAATTCCGGAAATTGTCTTCTATTACTGCGCGTGTCAAGTGGTCCAAGAGATGACACCTTGACAAATCTCGGTGAAGTACGACGTAGCCATGTATAGAGTGTTTTTGAACGGCGTGGTGTAGTACTGCGTCGCCCTTTACGGCGTCGACTTGTTCGGCGTCGAGTACTTCGGCGTCGTTTCTCACGGCGTCGTGTTGTACGAGATGTTTTTGCACGGCGTCGCGTAGTACGGCGTCGTGTCGCACGGAATCTTTTTGTACGGCGTCGTGTGGTACGACGTGGTGTTTTACTACGTCCTGTCGCACGGCGTCATTTTTTACAGCTTCGTGATGTCCGGCGTTTTCTAACTTCCACACTCTCTAGCTCTTCTTTCGCTCTTCTTTCGCTCTCCTTTCTGTGCTGTCCAGTCCAGGCTCGACACGATGGATCAGTGAGGTTTCATCTTCAGTTTCTGAAAGAACTGCTCGCGCTGCAGAAATTTCTGCTCCATCACTATCGATTTGCAGTTCCGGAAACGTACCATCTGCCCCCCTGTAGTACTCAGCGCACTCTGGAGGCCACGGGCTGCTTCACTCTTCCCTAGTCTTCCGGTAGACAGTTGGGGTGGAAGGCCGACTCCTTCAGATAGAGTTGTGTCTAGCTTGTGGGACGGAGGAATAATCGGGGTTCGGGAGCCAGAGATCTCAAGCGCTGCGTTGGACGAGACTTCGAAACTGATGCAGTGAGCTGCGTTTCAACAGCAATTGATCTTCTAATTGGCGAATCAATCCAGTAGACCTATAGTAGTGGAATGTCCGCGAGCTCCTCTCCAACGCGGAATAGGGTAACCCTTAGTGGGATTGTAGGACTCTCAGGCAGAGAGAACCCCTAGTGATGCGGTTTGGGGGCAGAAGGGGTATTCACAGGATGTAGAGCTGCGTGGCTAACCTAAGCGGGTGCGTCCCTAGAGTGGGAGCGGACGCGACGAAGCCGCTGGAACTGTCTCTCCAGTAAGGAGCAGCCGGGGACCTATGGTTGTTGAGGAAATGTACCGCCTCACCTTACTGGTTCGGTGGCCTCGGAGGGATCTCCTTGGAATGAGGAGCAACCGAAAGGTTTGATACCACTTCATTCCGGAGGGCCGTTGCACCGTACGAGAAACGAAGAGCCTACTGGTTAACATCGTCCGTTCGGTTCCTAGGGTGGGAATACGCGGAGTGATGCCCGCGTAGTTTCCTCCACTGGAGGTTTTGCTAGAAGATAACACGCACTTTTCGAAAGTGGCAAGTTGAGGGTAATCATGGGTCCCTCTCAGGGATCTCTCTGCTCTTCAGAGCTCCCTTATATACTTAAACGTAGAATTAGTGGATCTACATAATTTTATCCAATACTTTGGATAGTTCTAGCATGTACCGTACGGCCACACATCGGCATCTGGTGGCTGACACTGCAATCCATAAGGACAGCTTTCACATGACGTGACCTCTTCCAGTAAAAGGTGTTGAGTAACCGGGGATTTCCCAGCCAAAAGACCTGGGTGGTGCGGTGCCGATGGCGCTTGCACCTGTGGTGATGTTTTTGCACGTAGTGCAGTATGACCCGAACGGACGTGAATCGGGTGGGCGGGGCAGTACTGCAAGGTGACCCACGTGTCAGGGCTTTGCGCCCGTTCCTTACAGCAAATTATTCATGGTAATGCAAACCACTGAGGTTTGTGGAATTTGACAAATAAACGAAAAATGTTTCGATTTTAGCTAACCGCAATTTTGAGCGCGTAGCCGATGGGGCTTTTCCACTCTCAGGTTACAGTTACCATTCGTACTACGACCTCCTGTGCAAGTTTCCACTCTTTCTTCTGGGCTTCCTCTTCGACTTTCACTCCGAATTCCTTCTTCTCCTCGTCTATCGCTTTCTCTCCATCTTCCTCCCCCTCCTGCTCTGCCACTTGCTCTTCCTCCTCTTCCTGCTCTGCAGCCTCGTTGTAGTTTCTCTTCTCAACCGTCACATTTCCTATCGGGTTCTGCACCGCCGCCTCGGCTACGGCCTCTGCCATGGCCTGTCTCACGTCCTCTTCCATTTCTTCTTCTACATAAATTCCCCTGCAATCACCGCCACCGGTTACCTCGCCAGATTCGACAGACTGGTGAGGCTCCACGGGTGCTACTCCAGGCTTTTGCGTAGACTGCGAGAACTTAGACTTTGTCGATGCATTCTCATGTGCTGTTGGGAGCGCTGAATGTACTGAATTCGCAAGGCAAGCCAACCCCAAGATGGTCAACAAGAGCACACCTCTTTTCATTGTTCCCAGGGTTTC
>JAUBNZ010001088.1:0-12829 GCA_032355485.1 Bonnemaisonia californica
CTTCGCCACGACCGTTGCCGGCCGTGGTCGAGTGGGATCCACCTCGAGCACCCTGACTCACCCTCGCGGTCGAGCCAGAGTGCCGAGAAGCAGCCTCAGTACTTCCCAGCCTGAAGGCGACAGGAAATACTTGCTCTCCCGCCACACCGCTACCGGATACTAAGGACTCAGTATCCGGAGGGTGCTCAGGCGTTTTCGGTAAATACTACAGTGGGGGCGATTCTACGGTAGTGGCTTCAGGGTCGGGCGGTGATTCTGGGATAGTGTCAACAGGGCGGGGAGGTGATTCAGGGATGGTCAGGGATCGGCAGGTGACCGGGAAAGTGGTTTCGGCGGCCCCGGAGGGATTTTTAAGCTTGTCAGGGAAGGGGACGGCGGTGTGCCGGGCACAGACAAAAGGCCGTGCTCTTGAGGGTAGGGGACATCGGGCGTGGACGAGGCGAAGTCTTCGAAGGGCGAGTAGTGCTCAGCTCCGTTCATGTTGCAGGTTGCTGATGCAAGATCTAGCGATCTTCCGGCAGTGTTCGGGGGTACTATCTCGCTCCGTCGTCCATATATTGTTAAATAGGACACACTATAAACATATGACATGTACGGAATATTCGAATGATATTGTATCGTTTAAACTGCTCTACATGTCCGTATATCAAGTTATGATACTTACACATTGTAATGCATTGTACTGCGTACAGTAGCACATATTTGATAATAATTTATTATTATTATATAAAGTTATCTTTGTACAGTATACAGCCAATATTATTGAATACTGTAGAATACTGTACTTTGGAAGTGGAAAAGTGTGCTATATCATAAACATCTCTGTGAAGTGCCCTCTGCACAGGGCGGTTTAGGAGACGGAGACAACCCGTACGTATTAAATTAGTAAAAAGGATATATTTTTGCAACGTACTGTACGTGTGGATTGGTGGTTGAACGGGGTGGTTTCCCTCAGCATGCTGTGGGCATTTGTTGTTTTATAGATGTTGACCGGGGCTGTCAAAACACACAATACAAAGCTGTAATCGGACATTTGAACGGGTCGTTGATGTAGGGGACTGCTGAGAACTCTGTTCTATCGAATATTTGGATTTAAAAAGGGATCCTGGCGTACCTGGTTGACTTCCTGCACAGTGACCATCATTGGTACAGTGACCACTGGCCCCTATAACGTGCGCCACCATTGAGGGTCACTATATCGGGAGTTTTCTCTGCAGATATGATGAAATACTTTCGATTTCTGTGGAGGATTTAGCGGAGGTTTTTATTAACTTGGGACCTACCCAAGCAGCACAGGTGTACGAATCCTACCTTCCCAAAAACACAAAAAATTGTAACAACATGGTGGGGCCCCTCTCACTGACTGCTCTAATGTGCAGTATCCATTTTCGGTGTTGGTGATGCAAAGCGAGGGCTACTCTGTAGGCTGACAGGATACATAAATAAAGGGCCTGTTTCGTTGGCGGAGAGAGAGCTGCGATCGATCCTTTATGCTGGACTCCATAGTATGGAGCAGATCTCGCTCTTGGTGCCACCCAAGTACAGTGGTCTACTCTTCGGTACCTTCTGTGCCCAGAATCTGGGTACATTGTCAGGATGACTGATGTGACGTTAGCAATTGGTTCTCTTAATCAACGAAGGTTGCATGTGAATGAAACGAGAGCTTACTAAAGTATTAGTAGGCAGCTAACTTACTATGTAACTAAGCGTTGTGCCCTATCAATATCTGTCGCATCTTTCAGGATTTCCCTCCGGAATCCAGCGTTCGGTCGTTGTCAACTCCCGGGAGCCACCTTGACTGCCAGCACCGCTGGGAATGAAAATTTGGCCGCAAGAGCACGTTGATATCCCTAAGCCTGACCCGTGCCTCGAATCGACGAGGTCTGGGGCGCTGCTCCATCTTCTACCGTTGAAGATATCGACCCTGGCATATGCCTGCCCATTTCCTTCACCCCCTGCAACCATCATGGATCCTTCGCAGGTGCGCGCGGTCATAGCGCCAGCCCTCGCGACCGGGATATCGGCCCTACTGCGCCACCGCCTCCTCCTGAAGTTGTAGCAGTACACGCTTGCGATGTTATTTTCAAAGAAATCGTCGGTACCACCGTCGCGGCCACCTGCGACGCAGAGAAGTCTCCCAACCAGGGCGCCACCGGTGTGATCTCTTGCCTCGGGAAGATCGGGCAGATTGGTTGTCCAGCGATTGCGTCGAATGTCATACACGTCCATCCAACCGAGAGATTGGGCATGCGCGCCATGTCCACCACGGTTGCCGCCAACGACATAGATCCTGTTACGTCGCAGGACAGCGGCGGCACCGCCACGACGGCGGTCCTCCGGCAGGCCCGGGCGGGTGGACCAGGTATCTGTGAGGACGTTGTAGACGTAGATCATGTCGTTATTCCGCTCGAAGGGGAAACCGCCCGTCCAGGAAGAAGGGATCCAGATGGTACCGTCCCTCTCTCGGGCGACGCACTGGAAATGATGGATCTGAGCGTTGCCCGGCGGGCCGTCTCTGTTGGTCCAGACGCGCGTGCGCGGGTCGTAGACCGACACGGGATTGACACCACGGCCGCCAACCAGGACGACAAGCCCGCGTACCATGACGGCGCAGGCCTCATGTCGCTCCGATGGCAGTCCGGAGCTCACGGGAGCGATGTCCCATTGGCCGTTAGTTACGGATGTGGACTGGGAGGCTGCGAGGGAGACAAGGGCTATGAGGAGCAGCAGAGGGGCGGCGCGCATGGTGGTCATTTTTGCACGTAGACGGAGGGATGGTGTGCGTGGGAGACGTGAGTGCAGTTAGCGGAGGCAGGCGGGGATTAAAAGGGTGCGGCGACATGGCGAAAGAAGGAGCGCTGTAAAGTAAGTTTACAATACAGAGAAAGGAGGTACCTTCGGTAGGTTTTGAGAGCGGGAAATGAGTTCAGAATTTGTATGGTACAGTAGCGGTCGGCTGTCACGACTTGCGTCAGGTGAGTGCGAGAGGAATACAGATGACGGAAGACGCGTTGGACAATTGGACGGTTGGTGCGATATGGGCTTCGGATGATTTTATGTTGGAGAGGTGCGGCGCGCTTGGATTGGGAGGACGACGCCGGGTGGCTGCGTACCCAAAGGGTCTTATGGCCTATTGAAAACAACTGCAAAGTTGTACTTCACTGTTGGTCCGACTCGATACAGTAATAAAATACAATAATAAACAACTTATTACAAGGAAATAATAAGGACGGTGTCACATGAAGAGTGACAGCGGGGACAATCAGCAGATCGCAGCTGCACAAGCTTCTGCACCAGCACCCGGAGAGGGACCGTGTAAACTTTAATGTTAGAGGAAAGAATAAAAAACCAGCGCCGGCTACAGGTGGAATTGCGATCGGAATCATGATGATGTCCACAGCACACAACGTGTCAAAACATGTGTGAGCAGCCTCGTGAGCAGCCTCCCGGCGGGAGGCTGCTCACACATGTTTAGCGGGAGGCTCCCGCTTGAAGAACAATGACTGCACTGTTGGAATAGAATCGACGCCAGTCTAATCAACGCCGACGGCCGTGTGGCAGCGTTCCTACTTGGTTTATTTGTTCGTATTTTTCGGCCAGAGGCGTTCCAATGTTTGCAATTATCAGCAGTCGCCGCTGCGTGTTTTTATTATGGAATATTGCAGATCTGATTTGCTATGTCCCATTTCAGCGCGAAATGTAGGCGAAAATGTGTTTTTTGTATGGAAGAGCGCCGCGCCCGGAATGGTTCCATCCTACGGACTCCTTCCTGGTTGGGTGGCGACTCGCCCCTGGCGAGCGGTGAAATGTCAGGTGTCACCATTTCAAACCCTTCCTGCCCTCGGAATCGACTTCTGTCTCCTGACGATCCCTCCTGACCCCTTCCGACTGCGAACTTGTGGTAAATTCATACAGTGAAGCGACTGTAATATTAATTTAATTTTAGTGTTGTTCGTTTCAGAGCGTGTAAAGTAAACTGTAAAGTATGCACAGAAAGTAAAGATTACAAGCTGGTTTGAGGAATCCTCGGTCCTCAATAGCTAATGAGGACCTCAACTTTAGAACCGTACCTGAGGAGATGCTCTTTAAAGTTTTGCGGTTGAACAAGGTCCGTGAGGGTGGGCACACGTGCGGTACGCTCAGGGCAGCATTCGCGACTGTCGTAATCATAAAAACAAACGCAGATATACATTCCATCCAATCATGCAACTGGCATATTACCCCGATCAATCAGCAACCTATCACAACATCACTGCTGGAAAGGGTATGATCAGAAATGTTATTAATGATATTCATTGTTGTTAATTTTGGAATGCCATTAATGCTATCGTTAGTACATGTATTTAGGGAGAACGTCTATATTAGCATGCAAATATGCGTTTAAGGTCAATATTAGCGCCGGGGCAGCTTTGTGGTCCAGTATTAGCACTTGGACTGGCAGAAAGGACAACGGTCGCAGCAAGGGGCAAAATAAAGTTCAGTACTGTACTAGCACTGCTGACCCCCTTTCCTCAAAACGGACCTAATCATAACAGGGGCGCACTGAACCAGCCAAAAGTTGCGGTGCTGAATTATGGCAGGGCCTTCACGTTAAAAGTAGCTTATTTCCGGACATGAAAAATGTAGGCTGGAAGCATCTCTGGGGGTATAAGGTCCCAGGTGGAACGATTTGTTAGATTTGTTCTTAATTTTGAAGCGAAAATACAGAAAAACGGGATCAGAAGCGCTGCATTCATCTCCCCGTAAAAAATTGAAATCGACAGAAGGCAGAGAGAACTCGTTGCGAATTGCATAGCAGTTATCTAATAGCAGTGCCTATCTATGTGGCTGCGGAAGTGTAGTATGTGCAGTAAATTGGCGATATGTCGAGAACGAGAACAGATATTTGTAAACAGAAGCTGCATGTGGAGGCTGGTGTTCTGAGCGACAGGAAAGGTCTGAACGCCCAATATGCATGAAATTCAAGATTTGGCCATTCTCTCGGAACAGCAAATCCAGACATAAGTTACTACTTTAAAAGAGGAAAGTGCTAGTATATTAATGCACAGCAATAATTCGGCATTCGGGGAACTGCGTAGACATAAAGACACAGATACTGTAGGAGCCGGCCGCAGCCACGTGGTAGAAGCACGGCCGAACCGCGCAGTGTTGGCGAAACTTCTAGGACCCAGCAGATATCGAAACAGCCGTCCCCCCCGCCCAACTAAAGCATATAGAGATGGAAAAAAGGGTCTTGTTTCAGACCCTCCCTAGGGAGCTGTCGGGCTTGGCGGAGAGTCGGAATAACAATCTCCCCCGAAAATCGACGAGTGCTATTCAGTGCTTTCTAGTATAACCACAGCGAACAGTCGGCACGGATCGATAAGTATAGCGAGTAGTGAAGCCACGTGTTCCACGTGTCTGGAAGTGTTGCTCTAATAGCAGCCAGCGTCCGATATGGGACAGTACCAGATAACGGAGGCAAGGCTGGCTTCGGCAGGGGCCCTAGGCTTGCCAGCACGGATCGGGAGGACCCCCCTATTGTAAAACACAGTTCCAGTCCAAGTGCTGAGCTTAAATTAATATTGAACCACAAAGCTTCCCCGACGCTAATGTTGCCCTTAAACGCACGCTAATATGGACTTGTTCCCTACTACTTATGCTTATTATTTATGGAGATATCATGCAGCCTGTGCCCACAGTTGCTGTCCACAGTGTGAACTCGTGATGAGTTGCAAATTAAAATTGTTTCACTGGTCGCACAGCGACTGTTTCGGCATGAGCTGGAAGAATGAACTGAGCTGCCCTGGGTCTACTTTACTTCACCATTGTGCGAAATGCCCTGAATTGCGATAAAATTTGGCAGTCTGTCCAGTCACTTGTTCAGCCTTCACTGTAGGACCACCCCGATTGGGGTTCGGCAATCTGGTGCTGTATACTGTACTTGATCCGTGGACTACAGTAATACATTCCCAGTTTCTTCGTCAATTCAGAATTGCTTCGAGGAAATTACACTGCACACTGAGTGCACAACCCCGCCCAATGGGCGGCGCCCATGCAACCCGCCTGTCGTGCACTCTCCTCCGTCTTTACTCTTTTCCACTTCATTTCCTGTCGACTTCGCATCTTCTCAACTCGGCGTATTCCAAACCCGCTTCTCTAGAGCAACGCCTTGATAAGGGCATGGAGCACTCCGTGTAGATACCTGGGGCACATCACATCTCCAGGCATGCTGCCGTCATCCACGCTTCATTTCATTCTCTGCAATCTGAACTTTTAAGTTTGCTTAGAAGGGCAAGGCAATGGGTTTACTCTCCCCCATTCCTCACTTTCAACTACGCGACATCTACTACTATGAATATCCTATCCTTGCGTCGCAATTCAGCTCGCAGCCCGTAGAATACATTTTTCAACAACCAACCATCTAGCTAATCTTGACGCCGTGTGCCATGCACCATACCCTCGCCCATTACCAAGGTACAATATACACGCGCACCCGACACTATCCATTCAGACACCTCACCCGTCCGTATCGCCCGTGAGCTTCATACTCGCCCGTGCCGTACTCCTCCTGTACATTATCGCGCACCAAGTGACCCCTGTACAAAGGATGGCTAGCACTATTCGTCGAATCCTCACTCGATTCGCCAGAGTTCGGTGAGTTGTTGTCGTAAATGCCGCATACAACATCTTCGTTTTCTTCCCATTCCGCTTGTCTCTCCTTATGGTGGAGCATGCACTCTCCCTCCCCACCATGATGCGCATGTTTCTCATACTGGCTGGACACATGCTCAATCACAGGTTCCTCCTCATCTACGTAGTCTCGTTCTGATCCCGACTCAGAATTCGCATGTATGGCACCGACGTGGCGTTCCAATTCGCGTGTGCTCGTGAAGAACATATTGCACTGGGTGCAATGCGGTGCCTTTGGACAGGGTGACTCTACATGTCGTGCAACTTTTGACTCGCTGCGGTAGTGCTTGTGACAATGCGGACAGGGGTACACCTTGCCACCATGCACATTATACTCGTGTTCGTCGCGTTCGTGCGATGCGTTCGCTGGGAAGGTAGCAGAGCAATCAGCACGCCTACAGCTCATTCTGCTGTGGCGGCGTTGCACATGCTTCGCATACGCAGGCACATCACGCAGCACGCGCCCTGAGCACTGATCTTGGTTACAAATAGGCTCGCAGCCATGATTGGTAAACTGCCTGCCGTGCGTCTTTTGACAAAGCTCACAGGTGGCGTGCAGAGTAGCACCATCCCTCGCAAGACGCCAACAAGTGCGCATGGAGTGGCTATCGGCGCGTTCCTTTGTGACCACAGAGACAGACACGCCCCTTTCCGCAAAGAGATCCTGCAGGGCTAGTATGTGACGCCAGATTGGGCGGCAGCGGACGGAGCGTCCGTCTGCGTTATGCCAATCGGACGAGCGCCACATGGTGAGCAAGGGGTAGGAGGCGGCGATGTATGACGAGCTGACATACACGAGGGCTGAGCGCTCGCGCAGGCCGTGGATAAGCTCGAGAGCTGAGAGAAACGCATGCAACTGGGCAAGCTCTTCGGTCTGCACAGAACCAGGCAGCGGCTCTGAGATTCGAATGGGCGGCTCCGAGGCGTACACGCCGTACCCTCCGAACTCGCCGTCTTCGAGAGAGCGGCAGACGCCCTCGGCGTGCACGGTAAGTGTGGGTGCAGGCTGGGCCATTGCTGACTAGAATGGCTTGGGCTTCGCAGAGCGTGAGCTTCGCAGAGCGTGAGCTTCGCAGAGCGTGAGCTTCGCAGAGCGTGTGCTATTGTGATATGATGCCTGTTTCGGCTTTGGCGGCTGCGCGCCTAAAGGCTGCTTTTGGGGCGGATAAGGTGAAGGGGTGGCTCTGTCGAAATGGCCGGAGACTGTAGGCACTTGGCGCTGCATTCTGCACTCCACGCCAATGAAAAGATGGATCCGGGACGCTTCACGGACGCTGATTCAGAGTGCAATGTCCACAATCCGTCCACTAAAGATATGCGTAGTGTCCACAATGGCAGTCCATAATCGGTGCAGGGCGTGTAAGTTTTGGTTCCTGAAACTGTCTATTTCGCAAGTGGCATATTGGCAACACAAATAAATGCACAGAAAAGGATGTTGACTACTGTAAGATTTCTTTTAGAGGAGTTCTTTCGCTCACACCATACAGTTCAACAACTGGCCCTTGCCTGGCTTGGCGCAAGTCAGAAGCCTGCGTGAAGGAAAGGCGGTATACAGTACACAGTACACATGTACCTCAGGGTTATCTCAGGGTTATCTCAGGGTTACCTCAGGGTTACCCCTGCACCCCTGTACCGTTGTGGTCCGGGTACAGGGTACCACGCCGCACACGTGGCGTGCTTTTATCATGCCTTCAATTTGTGAGTACTGATTTTCATCAGCCAGGACCGTTGGCGAAAGGGCTTATCTAAGGGACTTAGAGTCCCGTAATGGAATTGCCTCGAACTGATGACTTTCACTCATTCGAAAGCCAGCTACTTAACTAGTTCTAGTCTAGGAGCTAGTTGAGTTGACAGAGGTACGACGAGATTAGCACTAACGCATAAACGACTTTTTTGTTTTTAACCCGCGAGCCATTTAACTGAGTAGCTCCGGGGAGCATCGTTGATAGGTGAACACCGTGCCGGCGCATGGTGTGTTGCATATCGTCAAAGAGTAGAACTTGTTTACCGACATTCCGGAATCAGAGTACCAAGTCAAGACAACCATTTGATTCTCTACTTGCTTCCTCAAGATGGCTCAACCAAATCTGTTTGCCGGAGACGTTGAGACATTGAACGAAGCTCAAGTGGGATTTATTAATTCGATAAGAGAATATCTAGCTAATGCAGGATAGAATTGACTGCTGATCAACTAGTCAAGCAGATCCAAGACGACTACACGGCTACTGAACTAACATCTAGCCAGCTAGTTACCAATAAGAGTGTGTTCGCGAGACTTCACGTCCTCCTAAACTGTTTAGGTATTGATACGCCGCAGACTGCAGAGTCTGGAAGACTAGTGTCACGCCGCGTAATATGTGCCATATTCTCTGGAAATAACATGGCTCAAGAGCGCAACGCAACAATGCAGGTATTTGATATTGGCAGCAACGGAAGCCAAGTTGTGCAAGATCCGCGTGGTAACCCCGCTCAAGGTATTTCTGGACGGGGAAATAATTGCGTCCAATTCGACAAAATTGGCAATAGTATGGCGATGCGTTTCAAAGCAACTGGATCTAAGTTCACCGGTGCGGTCGACCAATGATGGACTGAATATCTACGAGATTATCAATACGCTGCCCGTGATCATTGTATAGATGCGACAAAAAGATATAATTCCTCCCCGTCATTCTGGGGGCTGAAGCCCGCCATTTCTATGACCATAATATAGAAGGAAAAAAGCTAAGCTGGGCTGAAGTAATAAAGACCAGGGATATAGTATAAAAGGGCAAACAGGCAGGCTAATGTGCGCAATGAATTACTTCCCATTCTTGTGTCACAGTACGTCACCCCAGGGAGCGATATGATGACTACTCTAAAGAAGACTAATGAGCGTATACAACGTTTGGCACCGCAGGCGCCTGAGTTATTCCGTTCCCCAGCCATGAAGATGAAGATCCTCCGCAAGGCTGTGTCAGGATGCTCATGGGCGAAACACCCGCTGTCCATAAAGCCCGTCACGCCAATCTCCTACCATAAGTTTTATGAGCTACTAATTGGGGAGGTACATCAAGAATGGCAACAGCAGATCGGGCTGAAGGAGCTGGAAAAAGTAGAATTCGAGGAGCAAGTGGAACCTCGCAGCATGGAAGTTCACTTCACTGGACAAGGCCGATATGGGAAAAACCCCAAATCTGCAAACAATAATGGATCGCAAGCCTCTGACCGAGGGTCATTTTTCAAACCTCAGTTCGTCAATCACGACAAGAGGCCAACTGTAGGACTTCTTGTAAGTCCTGGTCCAGAACCAAAAGCTCAGACGAGCCAGCGCCCCTTCATAGCGACAACCGCGCACTCGCGCCCGCTCCTGCCTGTATGGATGACCCGCTCCCTCGCGCCACCGCGGGCTACGCAGCCGTTCCCCCTCGAGGCAGACTGAGACAACCGCGATCCCGCGCAAGGTAAAACCCTTACACGTGGCCGACCTGGGGAGAGTTGTATCTCAACGCGACCGTACAGCGATGTCACCGTGACTGCGCGAGCGCGACAACAGTGGGGACGGCCAACTGGTACTCGTGGAACCCCTGTAGCAGGGTACACCGTACTGTGTGTTAAGTACACTTGACGATAGACGTAGATACACTAGAGTTTACTGATACACTATCTAGACACTTACAGTACTGGCATGCAATAGGCAGCATTACAGAAAGTGCTTAGCACACCCTTAAGTACCGTCGGGGAAACCCGACCGACGATCAGTAAAGGGCAAGCGACCTTGGAGGTAAACCAGAGAACTGAAGTCTGATGACTAGTGTTCTGCTTTGCACCAACTCGTGCCGGCGTGTTTTTTCTCTTTACCGCTTGCTAGGGCGCGTGTGAATTTGTCAGCCTACCGGCTTGTAGGTTTTGTGCTACTACACGGGTTCTCTAGGGAGAATCTCTGGCATCTGGATCAGGGTACTCCCCGTGCATTCTCAATTGCGAGCTACGCGAGTACTCGAATCATTCCCAATTCCTCCTCGTCCGCTCCCCAAATCCCTTTCCCCCTACCTCTACCCCTGCTACCGTGAAAGAGGTATCTCTCCCGGACCACTTCTTTCCCCTCTTTCCCCGCTACGAATCCCTTTCTGGACCGCCACAGTCTGACGAATTTTCTGGTCCCACATTGGTCTCCTGACCTAGAAGCTGGAAGTTTGGAACAGCCCGGTGCTACAAATCAAGCAGATCGCTCGCACTCTTTGTTGCGAGTTAACCACGTTCTCGTGTGTACGGTCTACAAGTTCCGAAAAGTAGAGATCAAAAGCAGCCGCTCAGTTGGGGTTGATTCAGTCATAAAGACTCATCCCGAACGACCCACAGCCCGATATCTCGCAGACTCGTCCCCGGCGAGTACCCGTCGAAAGACGTAAAACACCTCGTTTCCCCCCGTTTCCTCCTTTCCGCTATGTTTACGCACTTTTACCGGCGTGACCCACAACCAACGTCCGCCGGGGAAAATATTCCCCCGCGCCCCGTCGAGCCTCCCCGGTGTCAGGATGCATTCACAAGCGTCGCGAGACCGATCACCGCGGCTGGTAAGCGCCTCGATCTCCCTGGCAATTGCGAGCCTGGCTACCCCGGCCGAGGTGGTGTCGGCCCCGCCACTACTTTCCCCTATCCCGTACAACGCGCAAGAGCGCCCGGCTTCCATAGCCATGGGTATACATCCGCCATCCCCGAATATCCCGACGCTGCCCGCAACTCCCACCACGCTTCATCAGGTTCAGGGACCCACCGGTCAATTCGGGATATCAACGCCGTACCAGCCGTCATCGCAGGCGATGTATTCCACTGGCTTGTTCCACCCCGGCGTCCCTACAGTAACGCCACTGCACCCGCAGGCCTTCTTTCCGCCTTCCTCTTTACTCCTGCGCCACCAACCATTATCACCGTACGGTGCACAAACCCCGAAGCCGGATCAAGACCCCGTACCGTCGGCCCCGGTTACGATGAATCAAATACGAGAAATCGTCCAGGAAGAAATTCCTATCGCCATTCATCAAGCCTGCGTCGACGCGTGGCTGCGAAACGGGAGCACGCGCTTCCGCGCCCTCCCCGAAGCCGTCGTAGGTGAGGTGATCCTACAGCTCCAGGCCTTCATCAAGAACGAACTTGACGCCCGGCTACCAAAGAAGGCCGAGCCCTCAGAGTTGCCCAGTTCTCGCACCCCAGCGCACCACGGAGAAAGGCGAACGCCTGTGGAACGGGATGGGCCATACCTTGCCGAGGAGCCCCGGTCATTCGCAAGCCGAGATTTCAACGGGAAGGGACCCCGGTACCCAGGGTTGGACAAGACTACGCCTCTGAATGAGTTGTTCAACACCGCGCTGTCCTACCGGTTTTACAGCCTCATCGACATCGACCCGGTGTTCGACGGAGAACTCGTCGCGGAGTTGGCAGAGATCGCGAAACGCGTCAAACACTGCATGAAGGTATCTGCTTTTACCGGGAAGGACGGTATCGCCGTACTTTCCTTCTTGAAGAATTACGCTAGCGCGTGCGACGACACTAGAGTGTCGGAGGGCGTGGCTTTACGCCTCCTCAGTATTTCCTCACGGAGGAATCCGGGGAGTCGTTCCTTACCTACACAGGTCATACGTTGAGGGGTTCGCACCCCGGCGTCGATTCTATTCGATCGTACCCCGAGGGCGTCCACTGGTTACTCCTCACCTATGCTCGGGAGGGCGAAGTCGCCAAGGCTTATAGGGAGGTTTCCCATATGACCCAAGACCCGGCCTGGAAGAAGGAAACATTTGCGACGCGTTTGCGGAAGAAGGCCATCCGTTGCGGAGAGGCCTTGGCCGAGCGCACGTTGGTTTTGATATTCGTGGATGGTCTCCGCCCTTACGCGCAACACCTGGTACGAGAAGCGCTTCCGCGGAACTCAAGCCTCACCTTCCGCGAACTGGTGTCGATGGCGCACAGCTACGGGGATACCCACCGCGCGAACCAGCGGGAGCTGCAAGTTTCATCGAAGGCCAACCGAAAACACACGCTTTTGATTGACACAGTCGACCAGAGTCACCACGTGTTGGCGGTGCTGGCCGACGACGGCGACTCGCGCTCGTTTCCGAGCCCGGTCCGGACCGCCATTTCCGCTACCCGACGGCCTGCCGGTCCTACCCGCAGGTTCGTTCCG
>JAUBNZ010001089.1:0-12829 GCA_032355485.1 Bonnemaisonia californica
GTGGGATCCACCTCGAGCACCCTGACTCACCCTCGCGGGCGAGCCAGAGTGACGAGAAGCAGCCTCAGTACTTCCCAACCCGGAGGCGAAAGGAAATACTTGTTGTTCCGCCTCACCGCTACCGGATACTAGGGACACAGTATCCGGAGGGTCCCTAGGCGATTTCTGTACATACTACACAGATTTACTCTTCATTCGAGGAAAATACAACCTTCCGATACTATGTATGATGGATGTTGCCTCTGGGTTTTTCGCAATAGTACTAATGCTATCTCGCGATATGATGATGCATGCAGAATGATCACTGGAAACTGAATCGATACATACGGGCGGCCTCAATTCCTTTTGGCAAACCCTGAATTCAATAACAAATCTACCTTTCTGTTATGCTCTAGGCTGGTGAGAAACTGCAATCCAGGCCGCTAGACGGCACAAAAAGATCTTCGTTGAATATTTTAATGCTACTATAAGTCTCTTACCGCAAATATTTACTTAAGGACATGTCACTTCGGATCCTTCGGCCCCCAATTCTTCTAAGCCCTGCTTTCGCTTTCTGCATCCCGGCGGAAGCCGAAGCCCTGAATCTCTGAATTGAGCCAGAGGAGGGGGCTGACGAAGGCCCCACCGCTCCTGAAAATTGTACATATCAGTAGAACAGTAGTAGTGCTTAGTATACGGTAGCACTTATAACAATATCCGTATTACTTAGTATGTGTAAAGGTTTTGATAGTAGTCGTAGTAGTAGTACTTCTTAAGCGTTTCAGTAAGCCGAAACGTAGGGAGGCGGTTTGAACCGCTTGTAAACGCCTCCCGAACCATGCACCTATTCAGAACTACACGGCCATATGTCTACTACTGGGACTTTACTGAATATCCGTTTGCCAGGTGGACAAACAAATGTTGAGCTTTTCTACTCCTGATTTTCTCTACAGGACAGATTTTGGCACGCATGCAACAAATTTAGTAGTGAAAGTTTCTTTTCTACGGAAACTCCGCCCCTTGGAGGACTCATACTTAGTACAATCATTACATGCAGGTGACGAATCTCATTTCCGAAGGAATTGGAGAGATTTTCATAGGGATATGAAGTACTCTCTAAGGCGACATTTCTCAAGAATTGTATGCATGGAGGAAATGGTCTTAACAGCCTGGAGATTTCCAAACGCTATGTCCCGACACTCTATGGCCTTCCTCAGAATTCTTTCTCTGATTAATTTGTTTCTTCCTTTCATGAGAAAGTTGAAAGAAGATCGTTGCGTTCATTCCTCAAGGTACACGGGTACACTTATTCCGAAGGGACGATAAAGCCGGTGCATAGTACCTTGGCTATGTTCTTTGTTGTGACGAACATATGGTGTAAATATGCACGACTAAGGATCTTCAACGTCGACGACTACAGGTTGCTTTCAAAGATGTCTGCTTAACTGAAATTTCCCCCTCCTTCTGGAATTGGACTAGTTAGAAATCGGTTACAAATCTTTCGAGGGCGAACTGATCCAAAACAGGCTTCAAAGAACCCTGGTAGACTTGAGCATTCACGTTAAGACTACCCATGCTCTATTCCTCCTGTCCCTCATACTGATGAAGATATTATAAGTCTACAAGGGGATCAGTATGAACGAACTGATTCATTCGTTTTCTACGAATTCCTCCAGGATTCATCCGTTAGATTGTGGGAGCACCATCTTCGAGCTCATTCCTTTTTGCACCATTAGTGAAAATTGAGAGGTATTCTCAATGCTCCTTCCATAGATCTGGGAGATACAATAAAACCAGAGAATTTGATGAAAGACATTGGTGGTTCAGACTTGAAGTTTCCTCCTAAGTTCCCGATTCGTTGCAGCAGGAAATTCCCGAAACAAGTTCGAAATTTTGTATGTGACTTCATCATTACTGATTCGGAGCTGCAGTTTGCTCCTCAGCGGCTGCTAGGCAAATCCATCAACCATGAGAAGCCCAACTATGTTCAGGAAGGCTCCTACCTTCCCCATATCAATCCGACACTTACCTAAAAGTTGTAACATGACCAGCACCCATCAATTCTTGCAGGTCAAGACTGATTGTTAGGAGGGTAGAATCAGGCTGAAATGTAGATTGGTACCCCGTGGGAACAGGGATGACGAAAAGGACTTGCTGTGAACGGATTCCTCTACAGCTCAATTCTTTGGCATCCGCATCCTCCTAGCTTTCACTGAAATTTTACGTCTAAGCCTAGCGTCACTAGACACATCTGCTGTCTACCCACCAGCTGGAAAACTCTCCGGGAACATTTACATGAGACCTCCGAGGGATTGGAAAGATTAACTTGATGAATTATAGAAGATTGTTAAGCTGGCTTATGGCCTAGTTGAATACAGGCGGCTATGGAAACTTTGCATCGAAAAATGGTTTACAGAATATGGACTACATAGCATTCCTAGTCTCACTACAGTATTCTGAAAAAATAAAATCTGCAAAAATTCTGTCACAGATGTAGTACCCCGAGGGGGTACTAGATTGAGCAGGGCGAACCTCTCCCCGGAAGGATCGCCTGTTTCTTAAGCCATCCCTGTGCTCAACCGGTTGTGGAGTAGAAGTTGGCAATGCGGGAAACTTTTAATGATTCGATGGAGATCCAAAGTAGTAGTTCGAACTTGCTGACATGATCTATAGTCTTTTCAAAGGACCTACCTTCTATGATTCTAAGAGTCATAGTACCTGTAATAGACAGTGTCCGACCTATCCTGCAGCTTTTGCTTCGGAGCCACAAGGTACGCATGTTCATGAACAGGTAGCTGTTACTGTGGGACCAGAAAAGTCGGAAGAATTGGAAGGTCCAGGAAAGGTTCGTAGCCGGGGGAAAGGGGGAGGAAGCGGTCCGGGAGAGATCCCTCGGAACACGGTAGGGGTGGTAGAGGTAGGAAAAGAGGGAGCGGACCAGGAGGAAGTGGGAATGAGGCGAGTACTCGCGTAGGTCACAATCCGGAAGTGCATGGGGGTGCTGTAATCCAGATTCCAGGGGTTCTCCATAGATACCCCTTGTAATGGAACAAACCCTAGAAGCTGGTAGGAGGACGGTTGCGACGCGGGCACTAGAAAGCGGAATGAAAAAGAGCACCAGCACGAGGGTTAGCGCGAAGCCAACACTAGTCGTCAGGCTGTAAATCTCTGCTTTTCCTCCAAGATCTCTTCTGTCATTTTTGATCGTCGGTTTGGTTTCCCCGGCCGTACTTAGAAAGTTTTGCCAAGAACTTACTGTAATTCTGCATATTTCATGCCAGTACTATAAATGCCTAGCTGGTGTATCAGTAAAGTCTAGTGTATTTAAGTCTATCGTCGAGTATAACTAACACACAATACGGGTGTACTTTACTAAAGGGGTGACTCGTGTACCAGTTGGCAGTCCACCCTGTTGTCGCGCCCGCACAGTTGCGGTTGAATCGCTGTAATGTTGCGACGGAATGGGCCCGTACCTGGTTTGCCACATGTGACACAGAGGACGAATACCTCGGAAGGGTGCATTTCTTCCCTTGCGTCGTCTTTGCTGGACAGTTGCGTTGAGTTGCAGCCCTTGCCAGGTCGGCAACGTATAAGGGCTGCAACGTGGTCGTAAGCGCGGTTACGTCGGTTCGCAGCAAATGGGGAGCGGGCCCAAGTCGTCCGTCACCGATTCAAAAGGGGAACTTGCCCCTCCGGGCTTCCGGGCTTGGACCACACTCAAAACATTCTTACAATTAATTTATCACCTTACATTCTCCAGTACGAAAGCATATCTCCATAGCTTCTCTTTCGAAACCCTTGCCTTTGTGGAAATAGTCGCCCCTCGCGACAGGTACCGAATATAGAGGCCCTATGACATTCATCATGGGCATTCGGTACTTGTGAGCCCTGGGATGATGAATAATAACGATTCTGAATGGTGCTCCACAGATTTCGAATCCATCCGCGCCAGTAGCCATTAGCAGAAGCTCGCACCGTAGTTTAAGTAAAAGAATATAGGTTCAAATTTTACGTGCATCTAAAAGTGAACTATTTTGGATGCGATCGTAAGTTGGACATTGCGTGCCGTTCGGAACTTCGCACCGTCCTAAAAACTTAAAAATAGATGGAGACGGTAACCGATTATGTCACGATGAAGTACTATGTTTCTCAAAATTACCACATATTCATTTTATTTCAGTGTTCATAAAACTATACAGCAATGTTTTGCACTAGTGCCTGCTGAGTAGATTACTGTGCGGCCTATAAATTACAGGGAGCACGGTGCAACAGAGCGCCAGCAGTACAATACAGCACCGTACCGCATATATGGTGCTATACAGCCGTATATTCTACCGCATGTCTCGTGCTGTATTGTATATTAGCGAAAATGCCGTGCTGTACTGTGATATGTAAATCTTTCACCACGGCGACTCACATTACAGCAAACAGCTCAGTACAGCACGACAGAGAGGATCCATAGTACGGATATATTACAATATGTAGGGCTACTGAAGAACAAAAAGGATGGAATAATCTTCTTATAGCGCTTGTGCTAATAGAGAAGTAGAAGATGAACTAAAATACTTTGCGTACTGAATGGATATACATATTTTTGACAGTGGCACCACACCGTCTAAGCAAAGTTTTGAGTCTGATATGCTCCACTTTCTCCCCTTCTGTAGCAATCGTTTTTCCTACCCCTCTAAAAGGACCCGAGAATGAGGGTTCTAGCTCGAATTCTTCTCGGAGAAAATCGTAAATACATTTTTCGAGAGGTAGAGCTCGCCGAGCGAGAAAAAAGAGGTTACATGGAGGTTACTGGAGTCCACCCACTAGACGAAAATATATACTTGAAAAATATGTAGAATGACAGAATGGAAAAGTAATTAAAATAGCAGGTTTCCAAAATACGAGATTTTGAGCCATTGTGGACGTATAACGGAGCGAACCAGCCAAAAATAAATAGCATACATGTTTTTGATATTTTCATGGGCTGACTCGAATACCACCTAAAAAGGGGTGCGAAGGGTGCGAAACCCAGGATTAATCTGAGATACGGCTCATATGCAGGTTTCGGACCTTGCTTCGCACCGCTTCAGGAGGTGTATAAGCTGGGAGTTGGGGTTGATTTGGGGTATGTTGTTTATACTAAACTACAGAAGTTATCTAGAGGGAGTAGTTGGAGATTTGTAGGTGAATATGGCGCAGAACATATGTAGTAGAGCCAATCGTAGATGAATCTAATCATGAAACCAAATCCAAGGGGCGCGGACTAGAGACATTTGTACGACTAAAGCATTTATGGTGTGTGTATGGGGAGTTGCTTGTACAAATCGGTGTAAATTGGTGCGTCTCCTCTGTTGTTTCTATGTTCTTTGCAGGATTGCAGAGTTTGCAGAGTTTAGATCAACGTGATAATACATTTTCCTGAATTCAATATTACGAAATAGCGGAGCTTTTTCCGTATGAACTATTGATATCTCTAAATACTTTGTATAGTAACTCAGCGAATTTGAAGATCGTAGAAGAGATCTCTTCCTAATCAATATCAACTAAATGGTGAACAACTTAGAGAAGGCAAGCAATCGAGAGATTTGGGGTGCTCAAGTATCGTCTATAGTCTTTTAAGGCAGTTAAATAGCGGAAAGGAGTAAAAGGGGTCACTATGGGCGCACACTAAAAAGCGTTGTTCAGGGCACCCCCTCTCAGAGGCCCCAATCGTCACATATTCGATTCAGGCCTCTCAGGGGACCCCCTCTCAGAGGCTCGAATCGTCGTTATGATATCTTGACACATATTCGATTTGGGCCTCTCAGGGAACCGTGTCTCACAGGCCCCAATCGTAACACATCCGATTCAGGCCTCTCAGGGGACCACCTCTCAGAGGCTCGAATCCTCGTTATGATATCTTGACACACATTTGATTCCAGGGCCTCAGGCCCACCCCTTCTTAATAGGTATATTCAATAGTGGAAATATTCGATTTTGGCCCATCAGTGTACCCCAGTCCAGGAGGTCTTTATCTTCAAAAAGTTACCTACCCCATGTTCTGTAAACGTAAAGGTATTTTAACTGGTCAGAAATTGGATTCTGAGGTCGCGAGGCACTCCTCTTGAAGTGGTGCGTTGTGGGCCCGGAATAAAATACGATTTCTGCCTTGCTGTACTTTGCGCCGTCGGGTACTGTACCGTTGCGAAAAATAGAACGGTCCTGGAGCTTAATTTAGAATACAGTGTGGCATCTGTGCATTCAGAAATGTTCTAACATCTCTCTAGTATTTTCAAACAAATTTTCTGAATTGCCTCATTTTCAGCCCAGGTCGACGTCACGGCATTGTCACGTTGACCATAATTAGAATGGTATAATTGCTTGTCATAAGTTGGAAGAGGGTGTGAAGTCGAGAATAATCTAACATTATGAATGAAGAAACTCCGTTCAGGGTACGTGTATCTCAGTGGTCATGTAGGCTTAATTTGAGGCCTGCGTGGTCAACCTGGCCAGGGGTCTTGTCCGCCGTGAGTAGTAGACGAATTCCTGTCTCTGGAAATTTAACACATTCTGCCTTTCCGCGGAGGTAGATGCCCATTTTCTCCAGCATAATACCTATGGCTAGTTCCGTAACCATTCTGTTCTCATACATGTCGGGTTTCTTCATTTCCAGATTATAAAATACCTCTTGACGCAGTAGGGAGTACCTCCCACGACGGTACTTCCGGTCCTCGGCAGTATTACCCTTCTGTTTGTAGATGTTCGTCCACGGATCTTCGGATGAACTCTCACGGCACCGGTCTCCGCCTCTTCCGGATTAGACTGCTTGAACTTTCTGACCATTGTACCGAGGAACTCATGGATAGAGTGGTCTACAGTCAATGAATGGAAGACTCACGCGAACATCGTGCACCCGATGTTCCTTAGGGACTCCACTTTTCCGGCGTGGTTAGCGACTGATAAGGGCTCGGAAGCTGCCTCAGCCGCAGTAAAAATCTCTTAGCAGATTGTTTTGATCAATTTCTCCGTGACGTAATACTTCTTCCGAGAGCCTTCAGAGATAGACGCGGGAATTTTCGCCTGAATTCCTTCCTCTAATTCCTTTTCCGGTAGAGGAGTCTCTTGCTTGTCTCTGAATGTTCCGTTCGTCTATTCAACGTCGCGGTAGCAGTTGTAAACGTTTGGCGTTAGCTCTTGAGTTTCGAGAGCTTGAGCTCTAGGACACGGCTGGTAGAGACTTTCGCTGCTTACTATGCTTCCAAAGACGAACTTTCGGCGAAAAGTTGCCCGATGCAATTTTCTCAGATAACCTGAGACCTAGATGGAAGAGAGAGATTGCCTAGAAGTTGGTGTTTATTAAGGTTCTCAGTTAACCCTAATGATTGATATTACTAGTGAGCTATTCTCAATCGCCACTACCAT
Organism: Bonnemaisonia californica; assembly: GCA_032355485.1. Classification (NCBI taxonomy): domain Eukaryota; phylum Rhodophyta; class Florideophyceae; order Bonnemaisoniales; family Bonnemaisoniaceae; genus Bonnemaisonia; species Bonnemaisonia californica. The sequence goes on from JAUBNZ010001089.1 coordinate 7,372, forward strand.
CACATTTTTGATCTAACCATTAAGCAGAAGCGTTCTTAATCGCTATAGTTGTTGTAAACTAATTCTGCTCGTTCCGGCCTAGACTTAGACTTGGTTCACACCAGTCGATTGAGCTCCGCGCAATTCCTACCTTCTAATAGAGTGTAACAAGTCGCAATATCCGCGTAACGCGCATAACGAATCGCCATGGACCGCCAACGCGGGATCAGTAGGTTACGGGTTCGGCCTACTTGATCTTGTTCGGCGACGCTCCGCAGCAAGTCGCTGAGACAACAAATGGCTGAGTGCTTTCCAACCACTTGGTGTTGGAATGGAGATCAGAAGTCCGAAAGAAACATACGGGCAAGATGCCCCCCGTCGAACCTTGAGGCTGAGAACTTAGTGCGCGCGTTTGATGCTCTCGATTATTGTGCAACGCGCAGATTACACGCGTCATCCGTGTCGATACTTAACACTTTCGCGAAATGCAAGGGGAAACGCCCGCAATACAACGCTTTTTGAAGGGAAGAAAGGTAAAATATGCCCGCAGATACACATGGGAAACTGAAAGGCAAGTCCCAGACTTAAAACAAAAGATGCTGCTGCTCGATAGCAGGTCTCGCAGGGAAGGGGAGTGCAAGACGAGCGGGAGGGTGGGACCAAAGAGATCTAACGAGAGTGGAGCGGCGCTGAAGGAAATTGACGACCCCTTATAAGCGCGCGTGATCAACTCTGATGACTCAGGTAGACTCAAGTCGAATGAGCGCCAGGACACTTCCTGTTAGCTCGGGAGCGCATGATTCACCTTGATGGTCCATAAATTTCTGCTGCAACAGAACTCATTCTGGTGCAGCCGAATTCAGAATCCAAAGGTGCCCAGGGGGCACCAAAAATGCTGTGCGTGCCGTAACCCTAGATGGAAAGACTTAGAGAAAAAACATTCCACGCTGGCGTCACCCTCTTTAGAGGTGGATTTTCCAGCCCATATTTTCCACCATGCGCACGACTGAATAACTTCAGCCGTGCCAGCGTGGGTGGTACCAAGTGCATTTGTGCTGATCCTCGTGTGCTTCATGCATGCGGGGATTTTTCCACGCAAAAATCCTGCGACCACACTAATTCCCAATTGACTGCAGCACCCCATAGCTTGAGATAGATGATTGTCCCACTTAAACAATGTTGGAAGGATAGCACATCGATTTTCTCGGACTCGTCCTCATCCTCTTGGGAAATCTCAGACCCCTCCGACTCATTCTTTGGCGGAGCTGAAATCCTCTTCTTGGATGAGCTGCTACTTCCGGATGCTTCCTTTTTAATAAGCACTGATTGGACAGTAGAGAGATGTCGACTCCCTAAGACGGGATGAGATTCAACAGTTTCACCTTTCTTCAGTTTTGCGCATGAATCACCAGTTTCGGGGCCAATACGCACTAGAACTGTAGTACAATGCCATTCTGGTATAGTAATACGGCTCCTCATCCCTCCGCGCGACTATGCCGGCCACGGCCCCCGTGTAATCACCGCATTTCCATATTTGAAAGTGCCTGCGCACATGTAAAATCTGTTTAATTCTGCAGTTGCGAGATACTAATTATTTATCTTCTGGAAACCAGTGTGTATCTGTGAGGGCACACGTGTGTCTTGTAAATACGAATCTAATCTGGCTCAGTGAGGACCACCGAGCTTTGGATCCGCCTTGTCCACTTGTACCCGAAGTGTAGTATTACGCAAACTCCGGAGAACTGAGGTTGCGGCTACAGGTTCCTAGTGAACTCTCGGTAGTTGGCCTTCGAGAGGGTGCTAGAGCGACTCCTCCAGGGAGGTGAGGCTGAGAGTCTCCTAAGAGGGCTTCGGGAGACCAGAGTATCCTTATCCTATTCTTTAAGGATACTCGTAACGGGGCGGTTGACTGGGTCACGTCAGAGGATGATATCTCCACCTGGTGGCCGCACAGGGTGAGGGTTGATGGGGAAGAAGACCCGCACCCTCCCAGAACTGGGGAGGAGGTGACTAGGAAGATGACGAACGCCCCACACAGTTGGACGTCTAAGGGATGGGTCTGAAGGGAAGAAAGTGGGTCAACCGCTCGGTTTTTCGAGCTGATTTTGCTAACCGAGACTGTTTCTACCCCTTTCAGGGTTAGAACGCAGGAAGAGGCGTAACGAAGGTGTCTCCACGTTTTTTAGACCGTGGAGAAGTCGAGAAGATGAGGCTTTCTTGGACACACTGTCTCGGAAACGGGACGGAGGAGGCCGGAAAGATGAGTAAAGGGCACTCGGGGTCAATCTGTCGTGGCTAACCTAACCTGTTCGTCCCATTAGGGGACGACAAAAGGCTTAAAGCGCAGACATGTTCCTTCCGTTGTCACCAGAAAGGGAAGGAGTCGAGGTTTGGTGGCCTTCTGGAGGACAGGTTGTCCTGGGGCAGGGGCGAACTTGACAGTTGAATCGTCCCACAAGTGGGACGACGAAGCGACGGGTCTTGAGGATGGTACGCGAGCCCCGAGAGCCAACGGGGTGACCTAACCTAGTCTGTTTCTCCCGGAGTCGGGGACAAGTCAGAGGAAGCCCAGTAGTTACAGTTGCACAAGAAACAAGTTTCAGGGGGACTCGCGTATCCGTTTATTCTTAGGGTCACTCGGATAAGCGGAGTGATATGCATACGCGACTGTAGATAATTAACCCCTTAAATAATTTCTACATAATAAACACACAATAGCCTCAATCAGCCAATCAGCGGGCTATCTCGCAGCCTGCTGAGGGTTGTTGGGTGCCCCAAGATTCTTCGGCTCCCCATGCCGGGTGGCCGATTTGTTATCTCGTTAGAAATAAACAAAGTTTAGACTACCCCCCGTAGAGGTGGCGGTTGTACGTCCCTTATCCTACCCATTTAATGGGTAGGATATTAATAGGGTACCCAGTACTCTCTCATGAGATTCAGTGGTTGGTAACCCCTTATCCTCGGCCAATGGCTTCAATCCACCTCGGCACACCCCCAATGGGGTTATAATGATAGTTGACCCTCCTGCCCACCCGCTTGGAGGGCTTACAGGGCTTACAGTAATGCTGGCAACCAGTACACCCCTCCCATTATAGGGAGGGGTGGGTTCTTACAGTTGTAGTATCCCTTCGGTTACCAACCGACTCAACCCCTTCTCATACCTTTTCCAAAATTTAGTGTTTTTAGCACCACCTTCCATCCCATCACCCCCTGTCTGGGGGGTGATTGCAGGTCCATCTGACAGCTAAATAGCCCGATGATTCTCTCGCCCCAAAGGGCGAGAGATTTAATACGGCCAAGTCAGTTTGATCCCGTCCATCTGCCTTAATTCATTCGAATTAGGCGGGTAGACGGGTGTTGAAGACCCTTCCCCGTAAAGGGTCGTCAAAATAAACGCAGTACTCCCCATACGGGTTACTACACTGATGGCACACGTGGCCACCCCAGGTCACTCGGCATACATTGGCCGGGCCCCTGAGGGGAACTGCTGTGCCCCGGACGCACATCCACCGGACACGACCCCACATGTATACCCGCGAGAGGGTACGTGTGTCTACAGCTTCAGACCCACTCCGGCCAGGGGGAGCCCACCGGGCTCCGCATCATCGGGTGTCCACGTGTTCCCAAGGGGCACACGTGGATGCGCATGACCAGCAGGCGGACCCCTACATGTACCCACAGCAGCTTTCCCCTGCCCTGGTGCAGTACTTATTCGGTCTGACCCCCTCTTGCAGCACCGATGCCACACCTGCGAATGGGTAGCTGCTATCGCTTGCAGCGGCCCATTACAGTACCGCCGCCGACCCTCCACGGGCCGACACACCGTAACCATCCATCCTCCACCCTCCAAAGGGGAGCAGATGGAGGTGGCCCGAGCACCACTGTAAGCCTATGTTTCCAGCTGAGTGCCGGCCACCTGGCGGTACGTTGGGCAGATTTAGTTGGAATTTTATTGTAAGTAGTGGGGTACAATTCTAGTATTTAAGGCTTAGATAACTAGTTATCCTACCCTCTAAAGAGGCAACCGAGACCTCCGGATTTGACCTTACAACTCAAACAGGAACAGAACGCCCCGCGTCGTCCCCGACCACCTTTCCTCCAGAGGAAAGGCGTCAGTTCGGTTAGCTCCGGCGTCGCTCTACGTCCTGTTCAACTGCCCCTGACCGCCAAAACTCGCCATCCGCTCGACCTGCCACACGTGGCACGTCGTTAGCTTCTGTCTGTCACCCGCCCCCCTTTTTCCCCTTGCACGACCACTTCCGTGGCCGTGCACCGCTAACCCCAAGCACCCTATCTTTCCCCCTATGGAAAGGCAGGGCGTTGTGCGATTTATGGCAGTCCACTACCTCGACAACCTACCTTTCCTTTGCAGGAAAGGCAGGGCGCAGAGCAGCTACCTCAGGACTTCTCAGACCTGGAAGCGATAGATATACTTCGCTCTACCCGCCCCACCGCTGCCGGCTACTAGGGACAATAGTAACCGGAGGCGTGCTCATGCACTCGTCTGTAAATACTACAAGAACGTTATCCACCATAGCAGGGCAGACGTTGTCTGCAATTGCAATTCTTCAGAGGTATTCTTTCCTTCCATGGACATCCTTATCACTTCTCTCACCAAGTAAATCCAACGGGCACGTAATATACAGAGGTTCCTTAGCTTGTTAGCTTCGGCACGTGCCTTATACCAATCTAGTGAGAAAACTTGAATGAACCTGATGACGGCTTTTGAGTTTTCCAAGCGGATGTTTGCGTTGACGAGGAGGTCGTTAATGCACCTCATTTCTGAGCCCATATTCTCCTGTAGAATGCTTGGAAAAAATAAAAAGTAAGGGCTCCACATTTTCAAAGGCCATCGCAATAACCAAGATGTACCTCCTCAGATCTTTAACGAGAGCAGCAAAGAGTCCAGAGGCGTTCAGAGCGCTGTTGATTTCGGAATTGTTTCGGCCAATGACGTGATTGTAGTTCATCAACTCGATTAATTTGTGAGCATTATCTGCAGGGATGGCTGCAAGAACTCCGTGGGCCACGAGATTGATTTGGTTTGCAATTGATAGGAGCTGCATCAGAATGAATAAATAACCTCGATGCGCAGGACGAGACAGTGCATCCATCTCGATGCAGCGGAACTGAGATGCAAAAGAGATATCTAGATCATTGGAAACGCGCCAAAACGCGGAAATGCGATGCACAAGATCTGCCAAAACCCAACTCGATTATCCAGCCACCTCCCTGACCAAAGTAACCGTATTTTTAGACGATACCGTCTGGAATCCATCTTTCCTGAATGCATGTTGTAGTACGAATGCCAGTGGCATTGTGGCGCGCCAAAGCCTCATTGGCTAGCCCCCCTCCCCGAATTGCCGTTCAATTCGATTACTTCCCCATCAGCAAGATGGGGGAAACGTCGCCAAGCCCACTCACGTGTGACACCTCGCACCGCGAGGTGAACCGGTGCCTGGTTGACACCCCTTGGTGG
>JAUBNZ010001090.1:0-12827 GCA_032355485.1 Bonnemaisonia californica
CCGGAGCGGCACCCTCAGGGGTGGGAAATAGGCGCGCGAAAGCGTTGCCTCGATCTCCGTGGTCCTACGCATCAAGCGGCATCTAAATTTATCAGTAGAGTAGTCCGCGAGCGTCAAATCGTTCTGTCCAGCACCATTATTGGGGCTGGGCTGAACACACCGAGTGGCCAAGGACCCATAGTTACGGCGCAGCAGGGTCGGGAAGGCATCACCTAACCGATCTGCAACTGCTGCTGTTGTAGGGAGTATTACAGTAAAACGTTTCTTCCTACCCAAGTGGTAGGCTTTAAAAAAAACCGGGGACAATATGAAGCACAGTGCATAGAGCTGCAATGTCTGTGCGGACTAGGAGGGCTGTGCCCCAATTTCTTCGATGTCGCACTCCTTTAGAGGGGGTGCCAAAATAGCGATAACCTGGGACAGGGAGGTCGTTATAGTCCGGATGGATGAGGGTTTCCTGTACAGCATGGAAGGCGGGGCGATACGGGATGATCCAGGTCTGGATGTCGGGGAGGGAAGCTTTAGCTTCTCGGACATTCCACGTCGCGAAGGTGATTACCAGTGAGGTGGAGGCCACGTGAGTGCGTCACGTTGGATCATGCGGCTTTGGGAACCGAGGGAGATTTCCCGTAGAAGTGAGCGCCACTCCTCTTCTTTATAATCGACAATACGCAGGTCGAATTGCGAAACCCCAGCTCTCGTGATTTGATCGAGGTGGTATGATTGTGGTGCCAGGCCATGCGCAAGTACAGCATTACAGAGTGTATATATGCGAATTACGTTGTAGAAGATGTTGAACTAGAAAAGGTTGTGATTGAGCACATTCGTATGCCGTTGGTCTGTGCAGGCGCTGCGGGTGAGGGCGCTTGCGACGCAGGAGGCATGGTCAGTGGATGGGTGTTGTTCGGCACTCCCAGAGATCCTCGGGGAGATGGGCAGCGAAAAGGTGGCGGAGGGGTTTAGAGAGCTAAATTTCAGGCTCATCCTGCTTGGAATTTGCGGGCTGCGTTTCAGATGTTACCACGGCATCTGCTTTGAGGGCTTCGAAGTTTGGTGTGGTGACCTGAAGTGTAGTGGGACCAGGAGCTGACTTCTAGGGGCGGTTGGTAGCAGTCTTTGTGATAGATTTGGGAGGGGCAGTTCCCGGCGGCGGATGTGTCTTAGATAGTTCCGTGTCAGTGTTGGTCAGCTGATGGGTGGACGTAGACTGAGTTTCAAGGCGCTTAGGGATCTGCAGGGCTCTGGAAGGGACTGTGAGGAGGTGTTGACGGAGGCGATAGAGCGCAGTTCGGTACTAGTGCCTGGCAGGGTTAGATCGCGTGGAGTTGAGTGCATAGGTCCACCTTGTTTCTGTGGCTCGGAGAAGGTCTTCCTTCGAGCGACTCTGGGCGGCAGTTGGGGATTGATTGTGTCTTCCAGAGCAAGAGCTCGGAGAAATGCGTGGGAGGTGGGTGTACCCCAGCTGCGTTAGGGTAGAGACCACCGTCTGTACCGTGTCCGGGCTGACGAGTATCTCAAGGGCCCCTTCGTTGGTGAATGAGAGGGCGTATACAGCGCTGCCCGGGAGTTCATGTCGGAGACCCCTTCGGATGAGGCCAAGTGGGCCCCGTTTCAGTCCGGGGAAGAATAACTGGCGGGCTGCAGGCGGGATGCATTTCGGGATGAATGTTGCCAGATCCCGGCGCATAAGCGCGATGGCATTAGCTGGGACTGCAGGCTGCAGGTTGTCGGATGGTCCTTGCGGGTCTGATAGATATAGGGAGGGTGCCTCTTGTGGGGTGGACGTTTGAGCAGGGATGTTGGAGGGAGATTTAATCCTTTGTTGCGTGGAGTAATGTCCCAACCGGATGAAAGAGGTTTTTTCGCTGTTGCAGTTGATGGTTTCCACACTGTTGCGTCGTTTCCTTGCGGGTCTGGATGTATCACTCCCGCTGGAGTCAGCAGGGGACAGGGTCAAGTCCCACGAGGGCTTCCCCACTCCATCGGATTAGGGCGCGTAGTGATCGCGGCGGCTTGTTGAGGACGAGGGAGGTGGTGAGACTGAGTCCCATTAGGGGTCTTGGACTTGTGCCTCTGTCTGCTCTTGGAGTCATGTGATTGTGACGAGGGGCTGGTGGTTCGCGGTGGAGCGCAAAATTGCAGCAGGGTCGATCGAGTGTTGAGGTTCAGGGCTGTGCAGTGGGCGGTAGAGGGGATTGCGCATCTGGCGCTCGGAGGAATCTGCAAGGCACAGCGGCGAGCTTGCGTTTGATTTGAGCGGACTCGAGGCTGGGGTCTTCGTGTTTGGAGTGGGGCGCAGGAACGGCGGATCCGAGAACGGGAACTGAGGACCTTAGGACCTTCCGGGGAGCACTGTGCTGCAGAGCATTCCTTAGAGGCATGTACCCCTATAGAGTGGAGAGGGTTAGATAGTGGGATCGATTGTGTGACAGAGTCGGCAAGTACCGGTGTGGTCCGTTGGATCGTTCGCACATGCGCGGTGAGTTTTTGGACTGTGGCTTGTAGCGCAGATATAGCGTTTGAGTTGGAGTCTTCGGAGATCGGTGGGAGGAGAATGCTGCTCGAGGGGAGGTTCACTTCGCAGGGAGAGAGGAGGAAGAAGTTCGTACTCCAGCTGTTATGGGTCGCGTCGCGCGGCGCCACGGGGTGTGAACGCTAATGGGAACCGTTGGACCGTTGGGGAGGGGGATGCGGGTAAGCAGAAGAGCCTGATATGCAAGCGCGTTCGCACAGGAGCGCTCCGCGACGGTGGATGTGGCCGAGGGCTCGGTTACTGTACTTGGCGTTGGCGGGTCATCCTCCAAGAGGGGGAGATTGTGTTGCGCAGACACAGCGGGGGGCACATATCGGGAGCGGGGAGGGGTTGAAGAACCCCCCTCGGGAACGTGAGCTCCAAGGGCGAGTGAGGAGCTCGCAGACGTGGTCATGGGAGAAGACAGCGGGGAGAAAACAAATTAGAAAAAAAGAGGGACGATCTCGCGGCGCGTACCGTACTGCAGCGTTCCCCGGGAGGTGCACGGGGGGCGAAAACGCAGCGGTCTCGCCCAGTGGGCACCGTGGAGGCCTTCAGCCTTCGCGCGGCCGATTCGTGTCGCGCGGGCGTCAGAAAACGCGCGAGCTCGGCGCGAGACGGATCTGCAGGTTAGGGAAGTTGACATGAAGTTTTTATGGTAGATTGCGATATTGTTGCCCAGTGACAATAGTGGTTAGTCTCTAATACAGTAGGGCAGAATCTGCACTTCAAATGAATTTCAATAGTTCTGATAGGGATCAGAAGGGATTTGTTGTAGGTACGCAGTAATGTGTAAAGCCCAAAGGCAGCAAGGAACACCGCGGAAGAAAATATTGCACAATTCCAAGGTCGCGACTTATACAGTTTGAAGTTCATTATCTAGCAATGAGCATCTAGACATCTAGGACCTAGGCATCTGACTCAGATGATCCGAGCATCGGCTTCTTGTCAGATTCGTTTCTGGTTCTCTTTTTCGATTCAAAGTTGCTCCGAATCACTGTTCCGACTATCGTTGCTACGACTATCATTGCTTCGGCTATCGTAGCTACAACTATTTGTTGCTTGACTTCCTCATACGCCCTTGTGCGAGCCTTCCCTTATCCGTTCATATTATCTGTTTTCTATCAATGAATTGATTTAAAGTATTGTGATACTTTAAGCAAAGGCAATAAATAGATCAGGTACGGGTAGACCCGGTATGATCAGCAGAATATGACACGGTGGGTATACCAGATCGGATCTGTCTGGAGAACCTCATTGCCAATATTATTGAAGTTTCTCTATGGATTTCTGCGTGGCAGTGCGCAGCGTGTATGTATCCTTGTTAATATATGCATTGTGAGTTAATCTATTCAGTCTGTATGGATGGCAGGCAAAGAAAAGGAAGGGAGCGATGCTTTGATGTCACGGAAATTTCAGGATAGCAGAAGATGCTGGTGAGCATAGTTTCAACTGAAATATAACCATACAAGCATAGCACATGCACCCAATTACATACATGTTTGAAATACAAGTGTGAAGTGTGTGTGCAGTGCTGTATAGGTGTAGCTGGCGCGTCAACAGTACCTACCTGTGAGTGGTCTCCGAATGAGAGCATGATAGCACTTGACCTGGGGTGTTGACATTCCCAGCGTGACATGTATTGCGGAGCAAATTCTGTGATCCGTCATATGTATTACAATGCTGTGCTTACATCACAGCTACTGCAGTTGCAACGTTCGACGGATCAACATAATACGCTGTACTGAAGAACATTGGAATAGAGTCGCTATATGAGGAGGCTGTAGTCTGATGGTTTTCATATTTGTGATACACCAGTCGAGGTTTTAACCACCTGGAGCAGGGCAGGAAGAATCCATTACTCGTAAAAACGTCCTCCCGGCGGCATCCAAGGTAAGCAGATGGGTTCCCTACCCCGCTGTTCCATAACTACTGATCCTCGGCTACGCAGTGTGTTCAATCTAGAGCTACGAAGTATAGAACTAGATGGCAATATCTGTATCTCGTAAATTGTAGTGTACAGATATGCAGAAACTGCTTTATGTGTGAGGCCCTATGTACGGCATAGAGCCCACACACAATGCAGTTTCGCAGGGAACGGTGAAATCGAATAGACTTGTACATAGTGTGTTCCAGTCGATTTGATTTCGCCGTTCCCCGTATCCAGGATGTGGACGTGGCCATGTAGTGAAAATGACAGTGACAGAGATAGTGGTAGTAAAAGCAGCGGTACAATGAAGACTTGGCGGCAGTGGCAAATATTGCAGCATCTGCAACGCGTCGCCTCTGTTTTAGGAAACATATTACTTTCCACTCGGTAGTCTAACACTCATGTTTCGTAGATCATAGGGTCTCTCTGCTCAACGCTCCCTTACTAAGTTCCATAGAGTATACAACTATAGGTTGAGTTAATGCTGCTAAAAAAAGGGTACTCATCTGCTGTGCCCACAATTCATGCCATTTTGACTAATAGAAATTGGTGCCCAACCAAAACAAAACTATACCACCCGGCTGTGGGCTGCCTCCAAAACGGTACAACAGTCACAGAATCCGCAACAGCAATATAATCAACCCAAAGTATCTCAAATCTCGAGCACTGAATCACGATGAAGTTTATCATGTGCAAATGAACTGAAACCCCCACTTGGCCTTACCAATGCCATTCCGTCACGTTTTTCGTGAGGAGTGAGGGGACGTAGAGACGTTTACAGAATTGATCGGAGGAAATTGCCGTGCTGTCTGTCGATGAGATGAGCATTGTAGTGCCTACCTCTAGCCCAACAAGAGAAAACAGCTTTTTCTGATGAGTGGATTAATACAAACAATGGGCTTTCCTTCCGTTTGATTTAATGTTGAGACCAGTTTCATACCTGCTCTGATGATTTCATGTGAACTGTCCTCCTTCTTTCTGCCCTTTCTCTGATCGATTTCCAGCACATATTATCATCGTCATATTAAACATACGCATTTAAATACCTCAAAAACCTGAGAACCTGAGAACTCCACATACTTCAGACGGCTAACATTAACACTGAAGACCGACTGTACACCTTCCAGTTTCCGCTACTCATATTTCAAACATAGGACATCCACAGTCTGCTATAGCTGATGGAACAAAGCCACAGAATCACAGACGCGGCGTTATCCAGGTCCTTTCTATCACAATCATTCTGCAATGATAATCAAATACTAGTCTTTCTGGGTTTCCGCAACCACCATTCATTCTCATTATCCCCAGATTGCACTGCACCTGTTCCTCTTCTGCTGGAAAGGTGCTGTACGCCCTGGCGTCGCCTGCGTACTGTACTGCCGGCAGAAGCATTTCTATTGGCTTCCCCTTGGAGTGCCCCAGAGGGCACTTATGTAACGCACGCGTGTGCGTATCCCGGCTAAATGGCGCGGTGCTCACCCATCGTGGGCAGTCTCCATTAGGACGCTCCCAGGAGTTCCTACGTTGTTTGGTCCTAGACCAGAAGCAACTTCTCTTTACTCATTCATCTGTGTCTGGTTTCACATTCTACGGTTACTGCTTATTGATATCTATAGAACTAACAGATACGTTTGCTCCCGGGCTGGACTGCTGTTCAGCCCCTGCCTCAATCAAATAGCTTGCCGACCGAATTAGAACCTCTAATTAAACCAAGATCCTTGATCACGAAGAGGCGCTTACAGCGGTCTCTACGTCTGTACCGCTTACTGACAGGCAGAGGCAGCTGACCGACCGACAAGTACAGATACATTCTGGTACTTCAGTCGCTCGTTAGGCTGATCAGCTATTCTATCTGACACTATACTGTAATTGTGACAACCACCACACTGTACTCGAGCCATAAGCAGTGCTGATCAGCTCCGCACGTTAACTTCGGCTACAACAGTGTCGGTAGAAGCGTGTCTGTTGGCTCCACCTTTGAAGCGCTCCAGAGAGCACTGACGTATCGCAACGTGGGCGTAACCTGGCTAAATGGTGGGGCGCTTGCCCGTCATGGGAAGCATCCATTAGGACGCTCCCAGGAGCTTCTACATCGCTAGATCCTTGACCCTTACGGTTAATCGTTTACTCATTCGCTAGCTCTCTCAATCCTTCTAGAGCTATGTCTAACAGAATGTATACAACTTAGCAAAGACGTTCACCCTCGGGATGGAAGTCGTTCAAAAGGCCGGTCTAATTAGACATACTGTCTGTCACAACATAAACCACGACCCTAGAACACGAAGGGGAGCATATAGCGGCCTTTCGTACAGCTCTTCCCGCTGTATGTATGGTGCAAGCTGACACACCTGACGTATGTCCACCGATAAACAGAGCCATAGTCGGTTCCGTACGTCTACTTCGGCTACAACAGTACCGTCTCTACCTTTTGCGCATCCCATTTACCTCGACAGTATTCTATTGCTAACAATATATAGATTAGGACGAACGCACGGGATGAGCAAACTGGGAGGTAGAGTTACTGCCCTCTCGCAAAACCGTGACGACCTCCACCGAGCGTCGCCTTCTTGCTTGCTGCGAACTGCACATTAGAGATCACTAGATGTGAAGCGATTCTGAAAGACCTCACAGGCCCATTTCGAATCTCACCGTGATTTCACGTGAGGCATGGGATCCCAGGGACCCCAAGCTGGGCAGCACTTGTTCATGCCTGTCTCACACCCGGAATTGAGGCAATTTACCCAGAAAATTATTAAGATATTTTTACGCGAGTGCGACCGTCATCTTCTTCGTCTGCAGGATGCTAACGCCGACAGCTCTTCTACTGTTTCTGCTATTTAACTTAAGTCTCCTGTTGACCAAGATCTGCTGCACTCCCTCATTGATTTGGATGAATTTAGACCGGCGGTCACGGACTTTGACGAACTTACTAAAGAAATATTGAAACCACGGCTAGAAAACAAAGCTGACGTAACTCTTGAGGTGATTTCATTGGAAGACCTTGACGCTGCCGTGAAGTACAATATTCGAATTAATGAAAATGAACTTGATGTCAACATTCGTATCACACGCTTGTTGACAGATTATAAATCTTTCTTACGCACAAAGAAATGGCAATCTCTCATTGACACCAATCCGAAGGTTGCTGTTTCGCATATTGTGGATCTTCTTAAGCCCAAAGCGTTGAGACGTAGGGTTGAGAATGACTTTTAGCTGGGAAAATTCGAGCTAAGAAAGGATTGGAAACCGTTTAGTAAGTACTTGATTAAGGAAGCTTTCAATTGCGAACATTACGTCCCAATCAAGCCGGACATTCACACCTCAGCTCCAAACAAATCTTCTGAGTCTGCCAAGGCGAGGAAGTCCAGCCAGTCTGGTACTGTACTGAGTCCAGTTGCCCCTGAAAAATCCACGAATGCTTCCACTGTCTCTGGGCACTCCAACACCAATTCTTCTCATCATAACAAGGAAAGGGGAAATAATTCCGCATGTAAAGGCAGTGGTGGTTCGAATTCGGGATCCGAAGCTCCACTGTCTTCTGGAAAAGAATTGCCGAACTGCTTGAATCCCGAATGCAAGGGCAAGCATTTCATGAAAAAGACCCTAGAAGCCCTATCACCTCTCTGGAGGAAGCCCGTTGCTTATTGAAGGGGCACTTTGCACCAGCTAACCGCGCAAGTGCGCTCATCCAGGTTGCGAAGCACCCTACCGAGCGCTTCAGTGGTCTTCTTACCGATACAGAACCAGTCGTTATTAACGGTGATTATGGATGTGACGATTGCGCTCTAAGCGAAGATCATCTCCGTGAGTGCGCCAATTATGGTATTTATGTGAAACTTCTAAGTCTCTCCGATCCTATAAACATACGACTGGCCATGGACGGCACAGATGATGAGGAAATGCAGGTATATACGGCCCATATGAAGGCTAGGCGGTCTACGACAACTGTCAAGTCAAGCGGGCCTATGAGACTTCGCAACGTAGAGTACTTGGTGTTTAAGGAACATATGACTGAGGTTTTACTCTCTAGGCCATTGCTACAGTCGATTGGAGTTGACCTGGACATGCACTTTGCTACTGTAGGTGACACGTTCCATGATGCCGACTTTCCAATTTTGGATTCTCCTCCGATATCGTTGGAGGCCTCTCAGGTCATCCATCTGCTCAAACGGGTCGTCTGTCTGGGCTACTGCTGCGTAGTGATATTCAACGTTCTACTACCTTGGGCATTGACGAAACCGGGGAGTATGCTCCGGAGAATGATGAAGATATCCCTGACTTTCTATCTGTCTCCGACGAATTCGACATTGACGGTGACAATCCTGTTTTCATCGAAGGCACAGAATTCCCACTATTATTCAGGGACAACCATGCTTTCGATCCATTGTCGCAGGAGGATTTTGATCCTTTAGGTTCTGAACATTCGCTGGAATACAGTACTGAAATTCTAGAAGAAATGGTCCAGGAGGCAATCGACAAAGAATTCCTGTCCACTACCATGAAGAGTTTCGCGCTTTGGTGTTTAAATATGCTGATGTTTTTAGGACGCGCTTAGGTGCTGACCCCCATTCGACGTTCCTCCTATGAAAATCAATCTGAAAGACAGTGCAAACCCTGTGCGTACCAAGCTACGACGATACTCACCGCCTCAAGCAGATTTTGTACGCTCTATGGTGGATGAGCTTCTACAGATAGGAATTATTCGGAGAAACAATTCCAGTCTATTGGCATCCACACCTTTGGTAGTACCCAAGCCTGGGAAGGAAGGGTTCAGGTTTACGGTAGATATGTGGCCTGTAAATTTTCAGGCGGTACCGTACACGTCGCCGATGCCAAACCTGGGAGATGCAACGTCTGAACTGGCTGGTGATAGAGTCTACGCTGTATTTGATTTATGCCAGGGCTACTATCAACTCTCACTTTATGAGGACTCTCAAGAATGCCTGAGTTTCATGACTCCCGATGGTGTATTCACTCCCAACCGAGTGATGCAGGGACAGGCCAATGCCGTCTTCTTTTCCCAGAGCACCATACAGTCCCTTTGCAGTACTCTGCGCGACTTCATCTTAAAGTGGATAGATGATTTGCTTTTCCATGCACGTACTGCAAGCCATCTCATAGACGCACTGACAGAATGTTTTGACATCTGGCAGCAGTTCGGAATAAAGATACACGCCGAGAAGTGCAAGATCTTCCTCTTGCCTCTTAAATGGTGTGGTAGTCTCATATCACAGGACGGTATTCGCTTCGATCCTAGTAGACTGAATGTCCTCAAGGAGATGCAATCTCCGCGGACAGGTGCAGATCTTCAGCAGTTCTACTGTGCTGTAAACTGGATGCGTTCTAGTATCCCTGAGTTCAATCTGACTGCAGCTCCACTGTCTGATATACTTGAGGAAGTTTAGAAGTAGGCAGGTAAGAGAACAAAACAGGCTGTCTCGAAAATTGACTTGG
Organism: Bonnemaisonia californica; assembly: GCA_032355485.1. NCBI lineage: Eukaryota > Rhodophyta > Florideophyceae > Bonnemaisoniales > Bonnemaisoniaceae > Bonnemaisonia > Bonnemaisonia californica. The sequence goes on from JAUBNZ010001090.1 coordinate 9,897, forward strand.
AAGAGCACAGCATCTGGGGAGTGGAACAACGGAATGCTTTTCAGGCAGTTAAGTACGCATTGTTCAATGCTGCAACACTTGCGCATCCGGACCCTGCCAAGCTTCAACTTTTTATTCACTGACGCCTCTGGGTCACACTGGTCAGGTATTCTTACTCAGATTCCTTTATCACAACGGGATGAACCCTTTGAACGTGAAGACCATGAACCTCTTTCATTCTTGTCTGGGTCCTTCAAGGGGTCCTCAAGCCGTTGGTCTACGGCCGAAAAAGAAGCCTTTGCAATTGTAGAGTTTGTCTGTAGACTTGACTTTATGTTGCTACGGCCAGAGGGATTTTCTCTATTCACCGACCACACAAACCTTACCTTCTTCTTCAATCCTGCTTCAACCTATCCTACCATTTCAAAGCATGTGGTTAACAAGATCGAGCGGTGGGCCATGCGATTGTCATCTTTCAGGTACACCATCATACACGTACCTGGGGAATCTAATAGTTGGGCTGATCTCCTAACCCGTTGGGGCGCTTCCGCTGATGAGTCACCCGCCAATTCGGTACGAATTCATGGACGAATCTCGGCCTTATTCTCGGCTCCCAGTGCTCCTGATCTTGATCCAGACTTCGTCTGGCCATCTGCAGAAGAAATCAAAAATGCACAAGATGAGTTCAAGGACACAGGGAAGGAGGAAGCACCGAATAACTTTATAGGCGGACTTAGGACTAATTCAAAGTCTGCAATCTGGATACCTTCACCTGCTGTCGCCCTTCAAGTACGTATTGGAGTGATTGGTCATTGCGAGAGAGGAGGACATCGCGGTATTGCAACCACTTTTAAGAACATCAAAAACTATTTTACCTGGCCTACAATGCAGTCGGACATCACAACATTTTGAAACACTTGTCTACATTTTATAGCAACCATTGATGGTGCCCGCGTTCCTCGCCCCATGCGTCATGAACTTCATGCTGACAAACCTAATGAGATCTTACACCTTGATTTCCTGTTGATGGGAGAAAGTGAGAGCAATGTCACATATGTTCTCATACTTAAAGAAGATGCTTCATCTTTTGTCTGACTTGAACCTTGTCAATTCCCTGACCCTGACAGTACTGTTCAAATTCTCATGAAGTGGTTCGCATCGTTTGGGGTTTCCTGAACTTGGATTTCTGACCGCGGGTCGCACTTTAAAAATTCCGTGATGGCTGGGCTCAATCGGGCCTTACACTCGCACCATCATTTCACAAGTAACAGTTGTCCGCAGTCAAACGGAACAGTCGAGAAAGTTTGCAACGTACCCCGAGCTTTCCGCTCTTTGGTTTCCGAGTTTTGCATGAAGGAATGAGAACGGCCGGTGGTCACACGTGTTTTACATAGTATCATCAATCACTCTGTCAAGTCTAGCTTGGATAACTGCGCTCCTAGCACTGCGTTCACCGGAATGCTTGCAGATAATCCTCTGCGTACAGTGCTAACTCCTGGAACTGCAAATCTGAAGAACTTAGAATTTATCATGATGCAAAAGAAAGTTGGTACCGAAAAACTCTTGGTCTCTTTGGATGAAATGCATCGCGATGTTGCACAAAGGTGAACTCGTCGGCGAGATGATGTAGTGGCTGCTCACAAACGCAGGACTTACGTCCAGCGGATCAACTTTGAGGTTGGGGATTTTGTTCTTATAGTGCAACGCCTCAACAATAATGGTCAGAAACTTCGCGTTAAGTGGCGAGGTCCAAAACGCATTACGAAGTCCGAGTCTGAACTAATCTTTGAAGTTAAAGACCTACCTACCAAGTCCCACGCTTTGCTACACGCCAACAGGCTAAAATTTATTCTGACTCTTCATTGAAATTAACAGAGGAACTACTAGATACGTTCGAACTTAACGATCCACACGACCAGACTATTGTTCAGCTACTGGACCTATGTTTCAATAATCTGACCGAACAGTAAGAGGTCCAGGCAAAGTGGAGGGGTTTTTCGAAGGAAGAGCCCACTTTGGAACCCTTTGTCAATCTACAAGAGGATGTTCCTGATATGATGGAACTTTTCCTAAGCAATTTTGCTAACAGGGAATTAGTTGCTGCCGCTGAAAATTCCTAGGTTAAGCTCTCTCCGGAAGAAGACTGGTGCACGCCCTAGCGTGGCCTGCGTACAGTACAGAGACATTCTGGTACTTCAGTCGGCCGTTAGACTGATCAGCTATTCTATCTGACACTGTACTGTAACCGTGATAAATATCACACTGTACTCGAGGCATATTCAGTGCTGATCAGCACTGCACGTTAACTTCGGCTACAACAGAGCCCTAATCAGTACTTTACGTCTACTTCGGCTACAGCTGTACCGTCTCTACCTTTCGCGCATCCTATTTACCTCGACAGTATTGTGTAGCAAACAATATATAGTTTAGGGCGAACGCACGTGCCAAGTAAACTGAGAGGTAGAGTTCCTGTCGTCTCACACAACCGAGACGACCTCCACCAAGCCTCGCCTTCTTGCTTGCTGCGAACTGCGCATTAAAAGGTCGGCTCCGATTATTGTTTCGGATGTATATATAAAAAGATATAAAGTCTCCACACAACAAGACCCTACCTCACTTCACTGCACTTGTCTTATCATTCTGCCCTCATTCCGTCCTCGCCCCATTTTACAATAGTAAATCTACCACTTACACAGCTTTGACATCTAATCAGTCGATAATTCCGCCTCATCTGCTACAAGTCCCTCAACATGAAAATGATGTTGCTTTCATGTGTCGCCTTGGCCGACCTCCTCATTTCTACTCGTGCCTCAGTAACGGATGGCCTCAATGCCGAACTCAAGAACTCCGGAAGGATCCCCTCAGCTCTGATAGTAGACTTGCGCCGCAGACTCGCTGCCGTCGGCGGATGCAATGCAAACGTCTGCTTCGCAATCGACGGCAGCGGTTCCA
>JAUBNZ010001091.1:0-12821 GCA_032355485.1 Bonnemaisonia californica
GTACAGTAGTAGTAGTGCGTGTTAAGAGTTTAGGGAAGCCGAAACGTAGGGAGGCGGTTCGAACCAGGTAACAACACATCTGGAAGCAAGCAACTATTCAGTAGTGTGGCGCCATTTGTCCCTTAGCGGTACTGTACTGAATAGCTGCTCGCCAAGTGGGCAAAGAGATATTGAGCTTTGCTGCTGCTGATTGTTTCTAGTGGACGGATTTTGGCGCGCAGGCTAGACATTTCGTAAAATAGTAATAAATTTGGCGGAAGCGCCTCCCCCCTTCGGGACTCATAATTAGTACAATCTTATATATAGGTAATTGATCGCGAATAACGCAACTTTACGTATACTATGCATTTGAAATGGAAGTAATATTATTTAGTGCATCAACCTTTGCGAATAGTACAATTGCACTAACCAGGAAATCATGGAACTCACACATATTTACTCATAAACAGTTCTGATATTGATATGAACAGCCCGCTGGAGCAGTCATCGCAGTAAAACTCAACGTTGTTGGGGTGAAAATGTATTTAAATTGTTCAAACAATTTCCCTGGTTGAACCAAACTTATTGTTGTTTATTCACTAGTAAAAATTACTACTAGTGAATAAACGACGATAAATTTGGTTCGGTAGTACCAGTACATGCAAATAGTACGTTGAAACAGTGCAAACTAGAGGCTCCGTTCCGGGCTTCGACCGCCCCGGCCCTCTCGTTCAGTTCGCATTTGTATTACAGTACGTAGTTTATAAGTCAAAAGGAAATTCGGAAAGGAATTGATGCAAAAATTGTAAAACAAGACACAATTTAATTCAACTCAACACATTTTGATTCAACAATTTCAACTGGATAAGTACCCAAATACAATACCTCGGATTACACCACGTTATCTGTATTCTTATCATCCTGTAATTCATTTACCAATAGGTTGCCCGTATGAATAGTCCGAGAAATTGCCACATATTACTGCCCGTGTGAGAAGAAGGGGTTGGACAGATGGAGGCCAAGCATGCCTGCGAACGAGAGACTCTGGGCGTTGTTCACCGTCATGGCGAAGCACGCTCGGATAGGGAACTAAACTGTCACGAAGGGCGGTTCCAGATAGTTCTCTTCACCGGGTTATCAATGCATACGCGGTAGAGTAAACCTGTTTCCCTTGTGTGTCCCATTTGCTATTGGTAAGTGCAGAAGCTTCTGAGACATGCCCTCAATGATGTACAGGGAGCCTTTGCAGTGACCATGTGAAGGGTCCAAGTTGCTTCTGAAGCAGCATGACCACAGCCACTTTCTTCAGATTGAGCTCGTGACTGGGTAACATACTACCAATTTCAGCTCTACAGGATAGCGGAGGGTGTTCTGTTCTTCGTTCCCCACTTTGTTGGAACTGACATACTGGCGTTACTGTCCAGGGACCATGCAATCCACGCCCATCCTCCACTCATACGTTTACGGGGACTTTTCGAACGCGCCAGATCGCAAGTTGTACTCAGGTATCATCCACAAAAATCTGACCCCATTGACTGTTCATCACCGAAACAGACCGTCGCCTCTCTTTCGACTAGCGAGGCAGATCATAATGCCGCTTCGAACGCTTCCCAGCGAACAGTATTTCTCCTCAAGCTAATTTCCCCTTTACATAAGTTATCCGAACTTACGGAAGTATCTGTGGACAACCAGTCCGCAGGGAAAGTGGCACACAACACAACCCCTACACGCTGTCGTCAATTCATCAACATTCGCTTCGATTTTTTACAAGACCACATTGCAAAGAAGACCATCCACGTCCAGCACATCCCAGGAGAAACTATTAAAGGGGGTATCCTGACCCCAGCCGTCAACGGCCAAGGTCTTGCCACCGTCCGAGGCGGATTCCACATTCTCCCAACCCCTTCAAAAACTGCAGTAAGCCAGGGGACTGCGGGATATTAACCACAGTAATCCACAATATATTCAAAATAACACAAACTAGACATACTATAAACACGCCCTGGTGTCTGTATTCTCGAGAGCAGGTGATTCTCGATCATCGGACGATTCACAATTCACAAGAAATTCCACAAGGGTCGCTTAAAATTCAGTATTATTGTAGTACCACGCACGGGGTTATTACGGACATTTGGGCGACCCTTCACGGGGAAGGTTCTCCAATTCCGTCTACCCGCCCAATTACCTTCGGATTAAGGCGGATGGACGGGGTAACCCATGACTTGGTCGTACTAATTACCTCTCCCTTTGTGAGAGGGAACCATTTGGCACCAAGTCATCAAGTTGACACTGTAAGCACCCTCGGATTAGGGGTGACAGGATAGATGGTGGTTCGAAAATTATTACTTATGAGGGATAGGACAAGGGCGCCAAATCGGTAGGTAACCGAAAGGACACTCCAAATTTAATACCCCCTCCCTGCAAAGGGAGGGGTTTACTGGGTGCTACCACACCGTAATCCCTGTCAGTAATTTACATGGGTTGGTAGGCACAAGAGATTGTCAAAACGACCCCACCGCGAGTGTGTCCTGGTGGGTTGATTTCATTAGCCGAGGATAAGGGATTACTATCCACCACCCCCGTTGGGATGTGTTGAGTAACCTAAAGTTTCCCTACCCAGTAATGGGTAGGATAAGTGACCAATCAGGCATTATAACTGATACTGCAAGCGCCACCCCCAAGCCTGGCCAAAGTTTTGTTTAATTCCAGGGCAACTCCGCCACCCGACATGGGGGGCCGAGCAGGATCCTGTGCTAACCAATAACAGTCAGCGGACTCCAAGGTTGCCCACTGTTGGCTAACTGAACCTATTGTGACTTTTTATTATTGTTGATTATTTTAAGGGGTTTAATTATCTAAGCCGTGTATAAATATCACTCCTCTTATCAGAGTGACCCAAAGAATAAACGCGTACACTATTCCCCCTGAATCTTCGTTCTTGTGCTGCAGCAACTACGCGTCTTCATCTGCGTTCTCCCCAAAGCAGGGAAAAACAGACTAGGTTAGCTCGCTCGGCTGGCTCGCCGGGGCTCGCCTATCAACCCTCCAGACCCATCTCCTCGCTGTCCCCACCCGCGGGGCGATGCTATCATCAAGTTCACCCCTTCCCAAGGACAACCTGTCCTTCGAAAAGGCCATCAAACCTCGGCTTCTTCCCGGTCCTGCCACACGGGAAGGAACATTGTCTGTGCCTTAAGCAGTGCGTCGTTCCCTATGGGGACGAACAAGCTAGATTAGCAACGTCGGTTCGACTACCCAGTGACTTTACCCCATCTTTTCGGCTTTAATCGTCCCGTTTCTGGGAAATGCTAACCCAAGAAAGCTTCATCTTCCCGGAGTCTCTACGGTCTTACGACCCTGGAGAACCATTTGTTGCGGCTCTACTTGCGCTCTACCCCTAACAGGGGTGGGAACATTCTTAGATAGCCAAAATCAGCTCGACAGCCCGAGTGGTTGATCCCTTTCTTCCGTTCCGATCCATCTCTTGGATTTCCCTCTGTGCGCGACATCTGTCATCTTACCGGTCACCCCCTCCCCAGTTCTGGTAGGGTATGGAACCTCATTCCCATCAACCCTCCACCTGTGCGGCCACCAGGTGGCGATAGCATCCTTTCGCGTGATCCATTTAACCGCCCAGTCACGACTATCCTTAAAGCATATGATAAGAATACTTTAGTCTCCCAAATACCCTCTTAGGCGACTCTCATCCTCAACTCCAAGGAGGAGTCGCTCTACTACCCCCTGGCAAGGCTGCTACCGAGATATAACTAGGATCTGTAGGCGCAACATCAGTTTTCTGGAGGTTACGCAATACTACATTTATTACTAAATGCTGAACTAACTATAGAAAATGTCGTGATAAGGGGGACAATGGGCACTGTCGAGATACGGAAACGCTTCGGATTACTTAGCAGTATATGTAGGATCAAATTAGTGCACATCTCTCCCGTCTTAATGCTATTGTCAGCCGCAGCATTTTTCCGGACCATTTTTTCAGGGAGCATTTCTACTAGTGTTACCACAAATGCTCACATGTGGCTATGTAACCATACAACTATACAGTTCTGAACGTAGAGCCTGTTTTTCGATCTAGATCCTAAACCACCCTTGTAGTTTACAGAGGACATTTGGCGGGTATAGGTAAGTCTCAGATATAGGGTATTTCCCATTAGCTATGAGCAATACTCTATATAGTACAATAGAAACATTGCAATTTTATTCCGCAGTAAGCAGGAATGAGGAGGGGGAATCAGAACGGTGCTTAATCTTTCCCAGAATAGTATTCGGCAGGACGGTCTCTCCCCCTTCGCGACATGACAACAGACAGTGAGGTTCATCGCATCAACGGGCTTTTAAAAACGCCACAGCCGACTTTTAAAAACATTGCAGCGGGCGGAATGCCGAAGGCTGTCTACAACACCTGCCAAGAAGCTGGCAATCGGATGAAGTAAAGATATTTAACTTACCTAGTACAGTAGAATCACTATCGACAATACAAATGCTGTACAGCTTATAGCACGAATTACGTTGAGTACGAGCGCGATTGCCGAGCGACCCCCTCTACCTCGAGAAGGAACAATGCAAGGCATCAAAGAGCGACAACCTCCGAAGATTGGAGAGATGGGCCAGCATAGGCGTTACTACGACGAAATCTCCTTGGGAATCTTCGATCAACTCCCGGCCAGGTGCCGCCGCTACAACTTCGTTGCATCTCCACCACGCCACCCAAAATCAATTAATGAGGCTACCGGAAGCAGCCGCGGGCCGCTTTTTGCGTACCCCCCGCTTTGCGCATCTGGTGCTGTAAGATGGCACGGATTTACCAACAGCGTTGGCGAGAGTTTGGGAAAAGCGTGGATTTTCTACATGTATCAAATCTCCTCCGACGGGGCGCAGCCCCAACCGTTTGGAGGTTTTTATGCACAGTCAATTTGGGCATAATTTACACAATCTGCAATACACTCATATTGTGATGATTGCTTTCAGGAGCAGCCTATTACAAAACGGACCAAGGTAATCGGAACCATGCTCACGACAGTCGTCACCATTATATTAGCATTTATTGAGCGTATGCATTCATCAATCCTAGAAGCCACATGCGTCAAAACATAATTTGATGTAGACGTGTCCGGTAGAGTGATTACGACTGTCCACTGCTTGGGTGAAATAGTTTTCGAGGTAGAACTGTTTGTCTAGAAGCGTTCCTACGAAAATATCTGCATTTGTGGCTGTTTTCCTATTTTTCACATATATTTAGTACTTTTTCGATTAGTTGGAAAGTGACGGCTTGTTTGGAACATGTGGGAATCTACAGTAAGAAGGAGCATCGAACAAATTTATTAATAAATTGTCGACTTTTTGACTGTGATGGATTCTGCCCGGAATGACTGACATCTTCTTGTCTACTGGAGTATCAGCTTCGAACTAACCAAGTTAACTAAGTTAGTTCGAAGCTGATACTACTTTACCATCACTGTTTGTTGTGTCTATACTCTATACAGGTTTTTGTTCCATTTCTTGCCTGGAACTGAGGAGATAGTTCCCCTGGTCCGTGCTATTGTTGATGCTGTAATAATAATAATGATAGCGACTTGTGTTTTCAGGAGTCGGACATTATAGCTTAGAGCCCCTGTGTAGGGGATCTGCAAGAGTACAAGAGGAATATATCTACCTATTCATGCTTCCCGAATTGAGGTTGCAGTTTATTATACCCCTAATACAATTCATGAAATTAAAAATTTATATAGAGCCTAACTCATAGGATGAAATAAATAAGGATATGACAACTCCTTGGGCCTTTGGCCACTTGATATATTTATCCGAGATGCTCACCTTTTGGAACCAGTCAATGTTTGCAATTGCAACATCCGTGATTTCTTCTTTTGAAACCTATGTAATATCTCCGAAATCATCCCCCATCTGAACTTTCTGACACTCGGTGAAAATAGCGTACAGCTGTAAACCTACTGTTTTGCTGCTCTCCACAAGCCACATGTTCGGGAAGAGCGAATCAACTGGTCTGTCTGACGAAGGGGGGTGTAGATACTGGCATACAGTAGAATGGACTGCTCATACGACAAAAACACCAATAATTCAAAAAGCTCATATAGGGGGGTACAGCTGTAGAAGGTGCTGTTGAGGTACTGTTGTATGCCGCTCACTCATTCTGTTGTTATAGCAGTGATGGAGCCGATCCACACTGGTGACATCGTACAGCGTCTTGTAGAACCAATGGATACATAAATCTGCAAAAGATTTGAAGCAGACGAGGTGGGGTACCCTTCTAAACCCCTTAACACCCAATATCCAGAAATAGCGTCGCGAATGAGTCGGGTGATTGAAGTCTTGTCATATCTGCAGATGTATGATGCCATCTCACTGTTTGCACGTGCATCTCAAAAGATGGGGGATACTAAACCAGCAATGCAACATAATCATAATGATGAAACAAATTCACAGCCAACAATGGAAATGTACAGTACAGTAGTACACGTTACGTAATACAGTTGGCAGTACTGTACTGTAGTGTACACATGTACGCTAGTGGTAGCAACGTTTTGATGCACCCTCGAAAGCAATGATGATATCTAACAAAACCTATGTCCAGCACCGTACTGTATGACAGACATGTCATGTTACAGTACATATGTAGATTTTTTTAGATATCATTATACACAGAAATTGGGACATTATTTAGAAATGTTTGTACTGTACTGTCCTGTGCTATGTAAAAAAACCTGACGAACGTTTATTGTAAAACTTGAATGTACGGAGTAGCAAAAGACATTTAGTCATGGTGCAGCCGGCCTGGGGCCAATCCATCGCGTGACCCCCGTCTCGTACTGGGCTAGGTTTTGAGTTTTCGAGATTTATCCTGTACGCGTCAGGAAAGCCAACATCAGCAGCCGAGACAGTGGAGCTGCCTGGGTCGTCCCTCTCATCCGTAAGACTGCCCGTGGCACGACGTTAAATTAACGAGCGTCTATGCCAAAAAGTACCCTCCAATGCTCCTCGTACAGAGAAAATCCCTCTCGCTAAGACCCCCCCTGAAGAAAGATAATTAAATCAAGTGTAAACTTTATTTCTTCTTTCCTTCAGTCGTGTGCTACTGGTTCTGACACGCTTTGCTCCTCAGCTCTGCGTTACTGTATTCTGATCTTCCGCATGGAGCAGATGAAGCTTCGTACAATACCTACACGGTGTAGGTATATGCTGCACTGCAATAGTGTAGGGGTGTAGCCTACACCCATACACTATTGGAGTACAGCAGTGATATTATTACCAGCCGACTTTCTCTCAAAGCTATTGAGCAATTCTACGTTTAACCGCAATGGTCAAAACATTTGATTCACCTATTTTGACCAAAACAATACGACCCGCTCTGTGGGTGAACAGACCTATGGTTGTATCAAAGTCCTGTTTATCGGACTGACCACTAGATTGTAGCAGTGTAATCTACATCTCAACAGAGATGGCAAGGAGACATGGACCTATTTTCAATAGGCGAGGATTAGATGCACCGAGTAGCCGAGGACCCGTAGTCATGGCGCAGCCGGGTCGAGGGGAATCCATCACCTAAACCTCGCCCCGTAGCTGCATAGAGTGGGAAGTTTTCACAATAAAATGTTTTTTCCTGCCCGCAGCAGGCTTCAAAAAAAACGGAGACATGGACAAGTCTCGTGATACCCCAACTGCAGATTTAGAATTTAGAATTTTAGGTGGTCGACTAGACGACATGTGTGTTCACAGGTTCACGAGACTTCAGACCACCATTTCGGATTTACTAACATCACGGCATACAGAATACCCGAAGAGTACCATACGTTATGCCATCCCTATCTACAGGTACTAGCGCAGCTGGATTGTGTTACATCTAGATATTGAATCATGGGTAGCCGGCATACAGCAAGCGTAAAGTGCTTCCTCTAGGGCTATCCTTAATTGTAGGCTAAAGTATAGGCATCAATCAGATATTTAAAACACTGCAGGACTGGGCATTGTAAGGATTTTGCCACCATATACATACGTACATATGGGCGGGCACTGCTTTCACATCACATTGCAGTATGTTTCATCGTCAGGATTAACATCCTCATATCACTTCCAGTGATTCGCTTGTTTTCGATGTGGAGTTCAACCGACTGGTGGTCGTGGTTAGTGATCTCGGAACTTTTCTTCTAAAAGACTGACTTATTGCTCTTTTCTTAATGAAGTTGACCGTACTCCACACTCTTAGCCTAGTTTACTACCCTTTGGTAGCTTGTTTGCAACTCCCATCATTTTGCCTATGAGTGCAAAAACTTTTGGATAATACAAAAACTTACTGTCGTGAGAACAGAATGTTTCCCCAACTTCTGCACATCGGCGGCTAGAGGACCACTTTGGAAGAGTTCTGCTTTACAAGATAATATCATCTACGCATGGAGATTCAATACACATTCTCTTTTTTAATAAAAAAATAAATTGCTTTTGTCACGTATTGGACTCCATTTGTTTCATCTTGATACAGTATTTGACTAAAGTTATGACTGAAGCGAGAGATACAACAGAGATACAACGGCGTATTCTTACTTGTTGTAACTGGAAGTGAAAACGGCCACTGATGGAGATCGAGGGCCGGAGATCCCCGATCGGAGAATACAGGTTACTCCTTCCACCCGATTCTCATGGATGCGTTACCCATCTATGACTATCAGCATAAATTTTGTGCTAACTACCGTTAAACCAACAATGAATGGCGCCGTCTGTAACATTCATTGCTGAGTTGGCTAAATCATTCCCTTTGCTACATCGATGTATCTTTCGTTTTGTATGTTTCCTTGCCATGAATGCCTTTGCTATGCTACATCGTATTGTTCAGAACACTCGCAGCTGCCACAGCTGCCACAGCTGCCAAACCAGCCACAAAATCTCCCAATATCCACCGGCAGCTCCTTCCCAATTGGTATAAATAAGGCTGATATTCGTTCACCAACGACGGATCCTCCACATACAAAACAGTGCCCTCTCATCAAACTACATCCCACAGCCCATCCCAACTAAGCCCATTTATCACCTACCTTTACCACCATGGTTTCTTCAACTCTTCCTGTGCTCCTCGCCCTCTTTGCTCTCTTCGTAAACCCCGTCGTCTCGTCCGGTCGCAGGGACGCTTGTCAGAGGGCATTTGAGGAATGTGACTTCCGCTACGAGGGCATCACCCGTTTCGTCCCCATGTTCTCCCTCAGAGGCCCACCGGACGTGCCATTTACTCCCAGAATCATCTCGATTGTTCCGGGTGAGAACCTTGGCGTGCTGAACACCAACGGTATCTCTGTGGAGGTCATTCTCCCAAACAGTCGCGCCGTCCCCATTACCCGTTTCGGCAACCCTCCCTTCACGCCCACCCATGTCAAGCCGCTGTCCATTCGTCGAAGCATCGGCTCCGGTCTTGGCCACCAGACCTTCACTGGCAATCAGTTGCAGGTGGCCACTGGATCATGTGTGCGCATCTTTTTCACTCAGTACCAGCTCCTGAATAGGAACTCGAACGAGGTATTGGATAATGTCAACAACATAGATGCGAGGAGGGAGAAGAAGTGTGTTGTTTTCAGGGCCTAGGTATACAGTCGCCCTGTGAAGGGAAATGTTCCTGGTAGAGGTCTGACTAAGAGGGCTTTCTATGAAACCTTCAGCTCTGCTATTCACCTGAAGGAGCATATCTGAACAGGATTGGAACAGATACTCCGGTTACTTGTGGGGTTTTAGTAGAGTTGGTCTGCTGTTGTAGTAAGCCATGCAGTAGTACGAAATCATTGAATTTGGGTATCAGAGGAACACATTATAGTGAGGTCGAATTCATAAACAAGAACAACTGCAGAGGATTAGCCAGTAACAGCGGGAACAGGTATGAACGGTTGACATTTGGGATCTGAGCTGGGTGCAAGCTGTGCCCCTCTCTTTTCTAGGTGTAGAGGATCAGTGCATCTTTTTTCCTTTAATTGAGATTGGACTTCAAACTCCCGTTTAGGGCCCCAACTAGGAAGCACTCTACGCTGATGTTGGTGACATCAATGCACCTGCTATTTATATCAATCTCGGACTGCCTGGAGCTACGAGAATGGTGTGGGAAGCTGGTGGTGTCGGCATGTAGGGAAGCGGAGAAAACGACAGTATATAGTCTTTGGTACGTACAATAGCTAGCGGAACGTACAGTAGACATTCAAGAATACTGCAACCTACGCTGACATAGGTTACCATTTTCATACTAACTTCCCGACTAACCTGTTAAACACTTGTATCCTACATCCGTCCCAGTAGGGTACATACCATATAGAGACTGCACATTTGTCAATACATTATTTATTCTTAGAGATATCCTCATGGCATGCAATTTGACTGCTGGCGGAAGATAGCGACAGTAGATTCTTGTTTTGGACTGGCATCATTGGACATGGTAAAATTTAAAAATTATAATCGTGTGTAGAGCAAGACATAGATGGTACCCTTAAAGGGTAGATCGAATATCGAATGTTGCTCAGCAGCCAACCCAGCAATGGCTACAATTACGTCAACACACTATCATCTACAATTTAGATGCAGGGATGTTAACGATTACATTCTACGTGCAATATTTCGTGCTGACCCTTCGTAGCTGCACTATTGCAGCTGACAGCCGCACTTAGCACCCACAACTGCTGACGCCCCTTTGGGTTGGAATCAGCAGACACTCGAATTATGCGCCCTATCAAATCCGTGCCGAGCATCCGCATCGCGGACTACCAGCATGGACTGGCGTATGATATGGCTGGGGAGTCCCGAAACATGCTAGGTCAACATTTTCTGGAGAGTGCTAAGGGGTGTATAACTTAACGCTCTATCATCGATCTACTATAATGAGTAGGTAGAGAAGAAACATAGAAGAACATCGGTCTAACATCACCCTCGGTTGAATAAACTTCGGGAACGGGCCGGGCCGTCTTCAAATTTCACTCTCCCAACAAATTTAATTACTACCACGCTATCCTACAGCGTCGTTTTACTCGTTTAGCTTCGCTCCAGCCTGGGAACGTCAGACTACAATCGAAGCAATCTGGTACTGTAGTTGTGCCATTTTCCTTTTCTGTTCAGAAGCAGTAGGATAGAGATAATGATAGGTGCCATAGAGAGAGAAAGCAACGAGCTAAGGAAATAGGCGGAGGCACTTCGACGATGTTATTTTTCAATGAACAGCGCCCTTTTCTCGTCCGTATAGGGGGGAAGGGGTCCCAGGAAGCTCCGTCTTCATGGAGTACTTATATTGGATCCCCTCTGCTTGGCTCAGTTTTTATTCATGACGTTGGTTTGGTGGTCGAGATGCTTAGATGTCAATTATTTCTATCCTACTCAGTTCTTGTTCTAATGTTCGCCATCCTTTCATGGTTTCCAGTATGTTGTCTATTACCATGATCGCTTTCTTCAGGTCTTTTTCCGATGGGTCCAGTATCTTGGGGTGGTCTAGTGTTTCTGTCTACCCCCGTACTTCTCTTCGGAGGTGCTTAGTGGTGGTATCGAGAACGCGCCGAGATGGAAGCCCACCGCCATAGCGCGATGGGTTGAATTGCTTGAAGGGAGTTTGACTGCTGGGACCAGTTTTCGCCGTTTTTCGGTACTCGGGGCGTTGATCTTCTGGACGGCTCTCAATTATCTTGCTCTAATTTCCGTATTTATCGTACAGTGATGGGTGCGTTAAGGGCTGCGGGAGTGATTGAGCCTGTCATGGTCTGCATGCTGTCAAGTCTCCTGTTGGCTTGTTCAAATGCTTCTTTCTGAGCTGTTGTCTATTGTTTTTGTCCTTTCTATATTGCTTTCCAGTAGTGATTTTACTAGTTTTGCACCCGTGACAGTCGTAGAGTTGCAGGTGTGGGCATTTGGAATATTCTCTCAGCTTTTGTCGCTATTGCATACTCGTGGGTCCTTTTTTCATCGTCAAAGCGTTGATGAGTTGGTCTTCGATCCTGTCTACCCCCTGCGCTGTGGTCTCTTCGACTGATAGTATCGCCCAGCCATCGTCTTAGATAGCCCTGATGAACGTCATGTACGGCATGTGCGTTGCTCGTGCTGTTGTGTTAAGTGAGATTTGCTTTGCTCCGGTGAGGCTCTGAAGTCTTCGCTCGGCTGCCTTCTTGTCGGCTATTTTTTCCTGATAGGCCTGTTGCAGTGGGGTCATCCACAGTTATGTGGCTTTCTGGAATTGTTTCAGTTGCTGCCCGCTGTTTGTGGAGCCTTTTCCGTCGTTTCTTCCTTCCACTTGTGAGATGAAAACGCATTTCTGCAGCGACCAGTATATGTGGTTCTCCTTTGCCCAGTCTTCGCAATTATTTAGTCCTCTTCATAGGTCTCCCTGTGACGCTAGATGTGGCGTATCGTCTGCGAATACTGACCCACTTTCCAGTGGGTCATCGACTTCTCTGTGGAGTTTTTCTGTTAGTTGTTCTGCGAGTGTGTTGATGTACAGGTTGAATATAATGGGGCTTATTGGGTCTCCTTGGGAAAGTCCTCTGCGGATTCGGGCCGCACTGCGGGTTGGGTCTCCTACTATGTGTGCTGTGGTCGCTTGCAGCGAGAGGTGGATCATTTTGGCTATTTGGGCTACAAGGATTCGGAACGCCGTGGCTAAGATGGCAGGTACAGCAAGGGTGGGGGCAACAAGAAATCGTACGCGAATTTTTTTTACCGCTCATCCTTACTCTTAATTTAACCATCTCTGTAATGACGAGAGGCTTGTTATTCGCGTCCGCTAGCCCTGGATCCTCAAGCAGAGGTACCTTAAATCTTCGCCAATTAGGCGGAAGCTCGGAAGGGTTTATAATTGCAGGGCCGCA
>JAUBNZ010001092.1:0-12820 GCA_032355485.1 Bonnemaisonia californica
ATGTCATCCAACTCCCCATGCCGAGCTCTTCGACACCCTCCAGCCCCACCTCCAAACCGCCGATCATCTTCGTCCACGGGAGCTTGCATGCCGCCTGGGCCTTCCATCTCTTCCAGAACTATTTCGCCCAGCAGGGTCACACCACCTTCTCCATCTCGCTGCGTGGCGCTGGTAATTCTTGCATCGACCAGACTACCGGCGTCACGCTCGCGGAGCACATATCAGATCTTGACGCCCTTCTTGCATCACTACACCTCACCAACCCGCCGATCATCGTCGCGCATAGCATGGGGGGCTTTATTGTGCAGAAATGGCTCGAGGTGTCGAAGAGCATGCGCCTTGCAGCTCTTGTACTTTTGGCTTCCTGGCCTCCGATGGGCAATTCTGGCATGATCAGACGGAAGCTCTTGCGCGATGGCATCGGAAGCTCCTGGAGGTTCACAATGGGCTTCGTACGACGCAATGTAGCGAAGGACCTTGATTTATGCCGCGAGATGTTCTTCTCGCCCCGCGATGCGGACGGATTTGCAGACGAGTTTGAGGGCGACGAGAAGCTACGGGAGTACATGTCTCATTTCGCGTCAACGAAACTCTCACTCGATCCCGCCGCTCTGCGCAATCTTGTCAAACATCGCGCCGACATTTCTGTTCCGGTTTTGGTCCTTGGCGGCACATCTGATAAGTGTGTCGACTTGGAAGGACTCGAGGCGACCGCGGAGTTTTGGGACGCCGAATTGATTTTGGTGCCGGATGCGCCGCATAATCTCATGCTATATTCGGGCTGGAAGCGAGTTGCTGCTTCTCTTGGGAAATGGTTCTTGCAGGCAACAAATTCATGATGGCAACTTTGTGACGAACATTACCCCAGAACACTAATAATAATTAGTCCTAGATATATATACTAGTCTATCGCGATTCTTGTGTGTCCTTGACTATCACAGCGCATACGTTTCCGCTCGACGAAATGAACGATGGAATCACGGCTTTCCGATTTATCTTCACTTTCTTCCAAACCATCGACGGTTGTAATGTGCCGAGCCCAAGCTGCCCATGCTCATTCCCCCCAATACATCGCAAGTCACCATTTTCATGCACGACACAACTGTGATTCTCCCCCGCAGCAACCGCAGTGGCGCGGATGTTGTAATCTGCTATCGGCGACGGTGGCGCTAGAGAAGAATAGTTGTGATGTCCCAGTTGACCCCATTGGTTGAAACCGCAACTGAACACAGTCCCATCCCTAACCAAAACCATCGTGTGCTGTCCACCTCCCGCAACAGCATGTACGGCAAGTCCTTCAAATAACTCGGCTTTTCGCAGAGCGCCTGATGCTTTCTGATGGCTCTGCAGCCATGGCTCCGCTGATACTCCCAACTGTGCCCACTTATCATCTCCAGCGGAATACACGGCACCGACGTGATCCAGAAAGACAGTATGACGATCGCCACATGCGACATCCTGCACTTTTATATTATCTGGCAGTTGTATATACTCGGGTGTCTGCGGATCCTTTTTAGCTGATGTGCCAACAGTTCCGTTCGCTAGTTGGCCGTGTGAATTGCTCGATCCCCATGAAATGGCTTCGCCGCGCCTCGTGATCGCAACACAGTGTTCTCTACCACAGCGTACCTTTTTGACACATGATCGACGGAGAGCTCCTTCCAGCTGTTTTGCAGGCTCGAACGAGCCTTCGCTAGTGAGCTGTGACGTATGAATTTTTCCGGAAGCATCTAAAATGACAACCTCCTTTGCGTTCTCACGTATGGCAATATCCACGGCGGAACCGCGAATTTGGATCTTTGCAGTGCTTTCTCGGACCTCATCTGCTGTAAATGCATGCACCTGTCCATTGGAATCAATGGCAGCACCCATACCGCCTGCAGCGGCCACACAAACCGCCTCGTTCCCCACGCTCTTGACCTCACGTGGTAGTCTGCCAAACGCTCCACCCCAGACAAGCACTCGCCCTGGGGCATTATTCAGAGAAAGGGAAAGCGGCTCTTGCGGCTGTAACTGGCTTTCAAAGTTCGAGGTGGGCCGTCGAACAAGCCAGTCTAACCAAGAGCGGTTTGAAGGATTTGCATCACAGCGGGCGCAGTCTGAGTTGCGAGAATACTCCAGCCCAACGCCCACTATGACAGCTGTTTTCCGCAGAAATGACATACAGAGAGTGTAAGAAGCGCTCAATTCACAATTGCAATTGTAAAGCAAGATCACATCAAACGATGCTGGCAGGTTACACTTCCAGATAAAAATCTGTCCAAGTCGAGATCAAGTCAGGATGTAAGATACGATATACACGGCTGAAACTGTGTTACAAATGTTCTTGGTCTCCTCCAGATTCCAGTCGAGGCTATCTAGAAGGTACCCTTCAGGGTATGATAGGATTGCTTTCGTTCCCAAGGATGCTATTGCAGAAGCAGATCAAGGAATGTGCACTTTTGTCGATTCCAAGAAAATATTATATTTCCGGCCTTCGAACAGAATCACGATTTACAGCAATGCTGCTTTCAGGTGTCCTGCTGTGAAGTATCTCTCCCAGCAATGACAGACGGCATCTCACGATTTCACGCTAGTCCTTTCCCAGAATGTGGCGGCCTGTGTCACTATAATTGTTACGGCCTGGTCCTATCAGATAAAACAGACAATCTAATCCAGTAAGATAAAGATGATCCGCTGCAGAAGTACTGATTCCAGCAGCATTATTCGACTCCGCTTTACTAGCGGGGCAGTTATCCTAACTTTAGTAACGCTAGTAGGAGGGCAGTTATCCTAACTTATTGTCTCCGCTTTCTTCAATTTACAAATGTCATTCTTCTCCTAAGATTCTGCTGGAGAGCTCAATATTCCTTTCCTAATGGGCAGCACCTTCAGATAGGCGTCCTTCCACGACATACCATTCGCTGCGTAAATCAAAATCTCGACGCAATGATTCACAGTGAGAACAGGCGAACCATGTTGCAATGAAATATTGGCATCAAGATTCAGTCTAGCAGTGCGGATACCCAGGCTCCTTGCCTTGTTCATGGTAGCACACTTCAACCGATTTCGATCAACTATACCTCCGATCACATATATGTCATTGGGTTCAAGGGTTTCTAGCACCTGGTCAGAATCGTGTGTGAGGTAAACGAGATTCGCAGGATCATGAAATTCAGCAAGTCCTTTCTCAGACAGCCCTACTGGCCATGTTTCCCAACCTTGTGCAGAAAATGTCATTACAGGTTTCATAATGTCGTCAATGCCAGTAATAGACAACGCAAGCGGAGTGAGACCATCATCCACACCCTTCCGCAACGCACTGTACGAGTAAGCCATCTGCCTCGCAAGGCTCTTTCGCTCTTTTTCGAACATGTGCTCATTCCATCCGAGATCTATGCACACAGAGTAGCGAGTCTGGTTCTCCATGGTATGTCTAAAGTGAAGCTTTTTGGCTTTCTCCTCCGCTCTGCCAGCACGCATGGTCTCGCCGCGTTGCTTGAACAGCAGTTCCTTCTGCTCCTCTGTGAGATCTTTCAGAAAAGCCTCTCGTTCAGCTTTGCGTTTCACCTTCTTCTGAGCCTGTAGTTCACGCCGTTCCTCCTTTCGCTGCTTCTTCCGTTCTTGAAGCCGCTGCTCTCGTAGCATCTTCTTGCGCGCATTTTTGGAGATGCCGAGAAGAGGCTTCAGAGTTGGGTCTCTGCAATTGGCATCCGCAGGCGCTATGCCTCTTTCCGTGGCTCTGTGTGGTGCTGGCAATGCATTTGGTGCCGTGTTGCCCGAAAAAACTTTGCTTACCGCAGCTCCCATGGCCGATGGTGGGAACTATTCATTCAATGGTCGCACTTGCTTGTTCGCGGGGTGGGTTGGCCAGCGACAAAGTTAGCAAGTGGCTGGTAACTGTTGCAACAATGTTTCGTACCTCAGCGGTTGAAGGGAAAGGCTGCCTTACTTTACGGCAGCAGTATTCACCATCAACTGGATGTACCCAGGGGTGCTTTATTCTGGGCAAACGAAAGGCTGTACCCCTGATACCCACAAATTTGAAGGCAATTTGAAGTCGCACTACTGGCCGGCATATTTGTGAGCAT
This sequence comes from Bonnemaisonia californica, assembly GCA_032355485.1. Taxonomy (NCBI): domain Eukaryota; phylum Rhodophyta; class Florideophyceae; order Bonnemaisoniales; family Bonnemaisoniaceae; genus Bonnemaisonia; species Bonnemaisonia californica. The sequence goes on from JAUBNZ010001092.1 coordinate 4,071, forward strand.
CGCCCTACAGAAACTAATTTTTCACTTATTTTATGGTTAATGTGCTTGATATAATCTTAAGGGTACTACTGTGTTGGTCGCTGTTCATATGACGCTGTTCTTAAGAGCCTCCAGTATTTTGCATTGAATTAGCCAAATTATATGTACACGCACCGACACGTGTGAGAATCCTCATGCTTTTACGCCACCGCCGTCACCCCGACCATCTCATCTCTCCCAATCCCCCCCCCCCCCCCCCCCCCCCCAAAAAAAAAGAAATCTTCGAAGGAATTCCTCACTTAAACCCACTTTTCACATTGGACCGCTATCACGAAGAGCTCTATTCTCTCCAGAGCCCAAGCAATCATTCCTGACATCCAGCTGCAGCCACTGCGTTTCATCGCGCACTTCGCGAACACGAATAATGAATACTGCCAATGAAATCACCGTTGGGAGGCATCGTCGCATGGCCGATTCAGACAGTTCTGACGATGAAAATGAGAGGGGAAACATTCTGACGACAGCTAAAGCTGCAGACCTCTGTCCGAAAGATTATCGCCTAATCGCGAAGGGGCATGCCTTCACAGGTCTTGAGGACATGTCCACCTTGAGTTCCCTGGACTACATTGATTTAACGAAAAATGCCCTCCCCTCAGTTGAGGGCCTAGCTACGAACTGGCGCCTCAAAACGCTTATTCTCAAGGGAAACAAGCTTTCCAACATAGACCCCTTGGCCAAACTCTCCGCAATTCGTATCTTGAACATAGCCGAGAATGAATTTGCGACAATAGAATGGTTGCCGAGAGCAAAGTTCGCCCCTGAACTTCTCACTCTGGTGGTATCAGGAAACAAGCTGGCTTCGCTTGATGGACTCACGGCCTTGAGAAGTCTCAAGACATTGGTTATCAGTAATAACAGCATTGAGGACCTCACCCCAATTGCCAGGCTCTCATCGCTCACCAAGCTATCCGCATCAAACAACGTCGCCCGACAAATCCCTGAGGAATTCTCCATCCTGCATGATCTCAGCGAGCTGCGACTAGCACACAACCGATTATCGAAGATGCCCTCTCGCGATGTCCTAGCGAGGCTGGTCTCTCTCAAAATTCTGGACATCGGCCATAACAGGCTTACGACATTTGAACAATTGGCCAGTTGCAGCAACTCGCTGGTCAGTGTGAGTGTCAGAAACAACCCCGCCAGCTCTGCGGATAGCGAACACCGCGACTCCCTCTTAGCTATATGCCCAAAGCTGGAGGTCATTGACGGTCAGCGAGTGGCGGGTGGACGCCGAAAGATTCGTGTGAATAGACAAAGACTTCAAGCTGGCTTTCCGCTAGAACCGGAGCGTAAATTTGCCCGCCCGCCTCCAAAGCATTACATGAAGGAACAGGAGGACAAAAAACGTCCGCGCTCTCCGGATGACGTAGGGTCCGGGCAGTCCAAGGGGGAAGGCAAGGTGGACGGCGATGCTTCGTTGCAAGAGCAGAAGAAAACGGGAGGGGAGGACTCGGGAAAAGTAGATGAAGCTCTGAAGAGAAGGAAGACAGCAGTAGCGGAGATAGTAGAAGAAGGGCCTATCCTAGAGGCATCTGATTTCCTCAAGGAAGCTCGGGAAAAAGCACTTGCGCTTCCAAGCCGAATTAAGGGTGAAGTTAAGGTGAAGATATCGGAACATAAATCAAGCTCAAGGAGGGCCAGGCAAGAGCATGCATCTAAGAAGAAAAAGGACGTTCATGGTTTAGGCTTGGATGGCAAGCAGGAGGTGTTTGGCTCCGGTGGTCCTTCGAAGTGGTGATAGAGAAATAAATAATTTGCATGTGTATAACAAAGTATGGAGGCAAATTAGACGGCTTCCCATCAAGATTTGATTCGTTTGAGGAAACCACCTTCGCGTACTCAGTAGGTGTAAGGTACATGTACGTGTGATGCAGTACAGTAGCTAAGATTGATGTAAGATGTAAATACTTATATCAATCTTAGATGCACAGCAGTTCGGCATGTGCTTAGGATCGGGCAACTTCCTCAAGCACCTTTGCTCCTCGCAAATTGGATACAGAGAAAAGGCCTTTACCCTTCGGTACCGCGCAGTCCACTTCAACTTCAATTCATGAATTCATGAATATAAAGCCTGCGAAATTAATTCCCAATGTGAATGCCCTTAAAAAAAGAGATCTCCGAGCGCTGTTTCAAGGAGAAAATTTTAATAAAACAGGAAACTGAAACCGAAATACACGAAATGCCTTCTGCCGTCATTCATCCACAATAAGCACATAATCATGCGAGCCCGTAATCATGCGATTGGCAGTGCCATCACGCTGCCCTCGGCCTACTCCACCAGTGCACTACAGCGACCACGCCAGCCGCATCCCACCCCGTTCTCCACCTGCAAATTGCCACTCCCGCAGCCATTTAATCAACACCCCTCGCTATCCAACTAATCACGATCCACAATGGTCCAGTACTGGCGTGCAGCCGGAATGACCTACTTGAAGTACTCGAACACATGCGCCGACCTTGTGCGCCAGGCGTTGAAGGAACCTGCTCGCTCGAAACTGCTCAATAAAACTGGCTTTTCCATGATCAAGGGTGAATGGGAAGGCGGCAAGATTATGCAACGAAGTAAGTGACATCATCCCATATCCCTCTTGCGCCGAATTGAAACTTCTCGAGCTCAGCCCTCCCCGATCTGCTGCCAATTTGAGCGTTAGATTCTGACCATTAACCGCTACTTCTGCAAACTCTTCTATTTTATTTTCTTAGCTTTGATTGAACCGACTGGTTCGTCAGATGCTGCTGCGATTGCAGCGAAGTAAGCAACTTATAGGTTGTAGAACGGGACTTGAAGTATACTAAAACAGAGATACATCTTCCACAGTTACACTTGCACCGATCGGCGCCAAGCAATATTTACGTCTCGTGAGATGCATGCTATCCGTTAGATGAACTTTCGAAGCCCCCGATTTTACTGGCTCACCAGTGATCTATAGATGCTACACCGTGGCGGCTGCGGCTACCACTGGCGCAGTTTCCATTCCCATCTTCAATACAGCCCCTACGCATCGGCCACAAAGTACAGGATGGGCGTGACTCTCCCCTACCGTATCATCATAGTGCCAGCAGCGATCGCACTTCGGCGCCGGGGACTTGTCCATTCCTACGAGAAAGCGAATACTATCTTCCTCGTCCTCAGCGTTACTATGCGCACACGACAGTACCTCATCCGCTGATGTGACCACTTCTACCCCTGATACTATCAGTGCGCGTGTAAGGCTATCCACATCGTTTGAGGCCTTGCTCATTGTAAGCAATGCTTCGACGTCACCTGCCTCCTTCGCGTAGATTTTCACAGTTGCCTCCATGGAAGCCCCCAATGCCTTTGCCACTCGTGCTACCTCCAACACTTTGTTCACAGCATCCCTTACATCCAAAACGACGCCCCAATTGTGCAACACAGCGTCACCCGCCTCTACCCACTCCGGCCGACGTTCCAGCCAGCCCGCTTGAAACACAGATTTGGCATCTGCGAATGCTGGGTTTGTCGATTTGGGCTTGTAGGGCAGGTTCTGCCAAAGATCTTCTGCTGTGTGAGAAAGAATTGGAGCAAGCGCGCGGGTATAGTTCTCAATCAGAGCAGTAAGAACTGTTTGACAAGACCTTCGCCGGAACGCATCAGGTTCCGGAATGTAAAGTCGATCCTTCGCAATATCCAAGTAGAAGTTCGACAAGTCCACCACGGCAAATCTCTGCAGCGCTTGATATACTTTGAAGAACGAATAGGAATCGTATGCAGCGTCAACTTCATCCAACAACGCCATCATCCGAGCCAAAATGTACTTGTCCAAGCTTGGTAGATCATTGTAAGGCACCGCATCCACAGCGGGGTCGAAGTCATTAATATTGCCGACCATATACCTCACAGTGTTTCGCAGCTTTCGGTACACATCTCCAACCTGCTTCAACAAAGAGGGCCCAATCATGATATCAGCCGAATAATCAACAGAGGCCACCCAAAGACGCAGTACATCTGAACCGTACGCGGGCTCCGTCTTCTTATTATTTCCGCCGTTGATGACACTCAGCGGGTCAACAACATTTCCAATGCTTTTGCTCATCTTCACACCCTTCTCATCAAGAACAAAGCCATGTGTCAAAACCTTCTTGTAAGGAGCCTGCTTCCTTGTAGCAATAGACGTCAAAATTGAGCTCTGGAACCATCCCCTGTGTTGGTCAGAACCCTCCAGATATATGTCTGCTGGATACGCAAGTTCGCCACGAGCGTCTGCAACTGCGGCCCATGACGATCCCGAGTCGAACCACACATCCATTGTATCACGGCCCTTCCTCAGGTTTCGCCCTCTATAAGACTCGGGCAGAAGCTCGTCCGCTTCCATTTCCCACCACGAATCTGAGCCGTTATTCTGAATGACTGTCTTGACATGCTCCACAATTTCACTATTCATTAATGTCTCACCAGTGGTATCATCATAGAAAACTGGAATGGGCACACCCCAGGAGCGTTGGCGGGATATGCACCAGTCTCCGCGCCCCTCGACCATTCCGCGAATGCGCTTGATGCCTGTCGGTGGATACCACTGCACGCCCTCGATCGCCTCCAAAACATCATCCCTGAATGCATCAATGGAAATAAACCATTGCTCAGTAGCCCGAAAGATTGTCGGTTTCTTAGTTCGCCAATCGTACGGGTACTTGTGAGCGTAAGCTTCCTCCAGCATCAACACCTTGTTCTCAACAAGAGCCTCCAGAACCGCAGTGTTGCCGTCCCCTAAAACAGACAGACCTGTGAAGCGCCCATTAGCAGCCTCATCAGTAAACTTACCGGCGTCATCAACTGGTGACGCCAAGTCCAAGCCCTCACGTAACCCCGTCTGGTAATCCTCTTGTCCGTGACCTGGCGCAGTATGCACGAGACCAGTACCAGTTTCCGTTGTAATATAGTCGCCTCCTTCGACTATCCTGCAAACAAGCCCCTCTTCAAGCGGATGGATATATTCGATACCAAGTAATTCCTTACCGGTAACAACCCCTAATACTTCCAACGCTTCCGCTGTACCGAACTTCGCGCCAGAGCCTTCCATCAAGTCGCGCGCAACAACGACAATCTGCTCAGGTGAACTCGGGTGCAAACCCTTGACGAGGGCGTAGTCAAGTTTAGTGTTCACTGCAACAGCACGGTTCGCCGGCAACGTCCATGGAGTGGTGGTCCAGATTGATAGTGCAATGCCACCTGGAGAAGCAAAGGCATCGTTGATGACACTAGGGGCAGCTGATGGGACCGAGACAGCCGGAAAAGCACAGTAACAACTCCTGGATGTATGCCCCTCAGGATATTCCAGTTCGGCTTCTGCAAGGGCTGTACGGCTCGAAGGAGACCAATGGACAGGCTTCTTGCCACGAAATACGAAGCCAGCTTCGTACATCTTCCCAAAGACATCAATTTGGGCTGCCTCATACTCAGGCTGCATCGTAAGATATGGTGCATCCCAGTCGGCCCATACACCGAACCTCTTCATGCCTATTATATGGTTCGCAACAGTCTCATTTGCAAAGTTCCGTGCCTTCTTGCGCATATCGATTATGCTGAGGTTCTTCCTTTCCTTGCTCTTGATGCTCTGCAGTACCTTGAGCTCAATAGGAAGGCCATGCGTATCCCAGCCGGGAACAAAGACAGCCTTCATACCCTTCATGAGCATATGCTTATTGATAAAATCCTTCAATATCTTATTGAGCGCATGTCCGCAATGCAGCGGACCGTTTGCGAAGGGCGGACCGTCATGTAGGACGAACTTCTCGCCAGGGTTCTGACGAGAGAGCTGTTGATACACGGCTTCGTCCTCCCAAAATTTCTGCAGCTGGGGCTCCCGCTTGGTGGCATTCGCGCGCTGCTCGAAAGCGGTGATCGGAAGGTTTACTGTAGAGGAGTATGGACTTGTGTCTTCCTTTCCCTTTCGCTTCTTCTTGGGCTCTGGTTTCGATGACGCATCTGACGCAACGCACGCGGAGAGAAATCGAGGACGTGTGGCAATGCTTGGTACAGCACGCGACGCGCCTCGAAAGGAAATGTTGCCCGTGCCTGCCCAGCGCGTTGTGAAGAGGGCCGCGCCGTGAAAAGCTCCTACGAAGGCGACGCGGTCCATGCTTCTGTCGTTGCGCCTCTTGGCTGTGTTCAATTAGAATCGGTCCGTCGGTTGGTTCGGACGGCTGCCCGTGGACGACTAAGTTGGTTGAGGCGGAGATTGAGTTGAAAAGAACCGCTCAGCTCTTATTTCGGCATATGTATCTCTAAATTGGTCAATTGATCATCACGGGTGATGGAAGAGCAATCTCCCGGTGTCCTGCAACCGTACCAGTGTACGAAGGGTAGACAACGGCGCTCACAGCCTGTCCTGAAATGCAGTTCATCGATTTCTTCATCATGAGAGGTGTGACAACTTGGATCACTGCGCTCTTCTGGCTCCTTCTCATTGGCCAAGAAGAGAGAATCAAAGACCATGTGACACGGAAACGTGACACAATATTGGCCATGGCCAGTACATACGCTGCTGTGCCTTAAGAACTGCCTACTGTACTTCAACACTTCAACACGTGTTCTAGCAAATTACGTTTTTTGAAAAACGAATGTCGCAACGAAGAGCGACAAGCAACTGATGTACGACAACAGGCAAACAGCAGATGTGTTCATCAGATAGATATGTAAAAGTTCTACGAGGTTGAATGCCAAAACATACCAGAAACGGCGTGTCGTTGTGATCATTTTTAAAAGAAGGGGTCTCTACGGATTAAACGGAATATAGTTAGAAAGGTAGAGATAGTTTCGAGCACATCTTAAACAATAAAAATGAGAGCAAATGAAATGCATATAAATTGGCAAAAAGTAGTGGCATTGGCAATTGCTTCCCGAGATAACTAGACTCCGCTTTGATGCTTTATTGGCTCCTACATGTGAAATGAAGTAAACGGAAGTGTCCCCGCACCTAGACGGGGCCCTTCGTCCCCCTTTTCACGACATTTTCTGTCATTAGTTCAGTATTTAATAATAATAAAGAAATTTAACCGACCCTTGTGGGCTTTCTCCAGCGTTTAAGGTTACCTCAACTGTTCCCAAAACGTTTCCGGGTAGCTAAAATAACTCAATATAGTACTTTACAATAAATAATTAGGTGTAAACCTTCGTGAGTAGAGAACAAGAACCCCAAACTAGACCATTGGGGAAAGATCAATGCGTAGGGACATTGTACGGTAGGTTTGTAGACTCTTAAGTGGGTAATAAAGTACTATCTTCATAGGGCTCGTGAGATCTTAGGATGGTCCGAGGTAACGAAATCGAGGGGCTTAGTTTACTATTTTTGAAAGGATTGCTTAGAACAGCAGGGGAGCCTTATAGTTATTACCCCCCTAAAATCAGTTTTCGCGAGCCCCACTCCGAACGGCTCAATGTCTTCCAAATCTTTGTGGAAAACAGAGAATGCTTCTTGAGCCCGACCGACTGGCGAAAAAAATGTCCGGGATAGCTGCTTCCCTTGGTACACTACTGGCAAAAATAGGGGGTGCCTTATAGTTTCTGTCCGCACTGTAGCACGTAACAGCAGTGCGCAAATTTTGAAGAGATAACCCCGCCCCAATGTGTCTTCCTATGCTAACACAGGTATGAACAGCGTTGTACTTTATCTTTCTCCATGTTCAAGCATAGTACACAAGAGCATGCTCGGCTTCTCTGTCAAATTTCTTTATATATTACAAAGAGTAGGGTTTCGTAATCTTGAAACGGCTCAAGTCGTTTTGAAGCTGTTTAGTCGCTTAAAGCCTTCATCGAGGTCCTTAATGAGATCATCAACGTCCTCCAGCCCAACATGAAGACGCATAGTTTGCCCATAGCCATCGCCATACTTCCATGTATCTACACTACGAACAGAGTTGATATTATTCTGCATCAGCAAGCTCTCAAAACCACCCCACGAGAAGCCCATACTATGGAGCTTCATACCGTCTAACATGGCATCCACACCCTCCTGTAGAAAGCCCTCTCGCAGCTGAAACCCAAACAACCCACAACACCCGTGGAACTGCTTCTTATAAATATGATGCTGCGGATGACTCTCCAGTGCCGGATGCATGACACGGATCACTTCCGGTCTCGTCTCGAGCCAGCGCGCAATCTGCAAGCCACTCTTCCCATGCTGCTTAATACGAACACCGAGTGTACGAAGCCCTCGTAGCGCTAAGTAGGCATCATCCGAGCCGGGTGGACAACCCAGCTCGGCAACCGAGGTCTTGATAGCTCTGTACGTGTCGGGATCTTTGACACCGATGATGCCCATCATAAGGTCGGAATGGCCGCCGATGTACTTTGTAGCGGCGTTTATGGAGACGTCGCAGCCGTTCTCAAATGGACGGAACAGGGTAGGACCCCAGGTATTGTCGATGAGGACCTTCATGTTGTGGGCATGGGCGCGTTCGGCAATGGCGGGTACATCCATAAGTTCGAAGGAGAGACTAGCGGGGGATTCGACCAGGGCGAGCTTTGTGTTCGGTTTGATGAGGGCTTCAAAATCCTCAGGCGAGATGCACGGGGAGAAGTAGGTAGTTTCGACGCCGAATCGCTTGAGGAAGATGTCACAGAAGGAGCGCGTGGGATCGTAGACGGCGTCTGTCATGAGGACATGGTCGCCTGAGGATACGAAGGCAAGTATGGAAGCATTCACGGCAGCAACGCCCGATGCTGTAAGACAGGCGTTATCGGCACCCTCCAT
>JAUBNZ010001093.1:0-12816 GCA_032355485.1 Bonnemaisonia californica
AGATGTCAAGGGACTCCGTCCCGGTGGTGGACGTTGCTGGTGAGGGGATGTTGGCTAGCGAGCTAGCATCCCTCGTGAGCAGCATTGGGGTTAGGTCACACTGCCCTTGTGGGTCGTGGTAGTCGAACTCCGACGAGAAGTCTGACTGTGTGCGGAGGTGCTGTTGTTGGTTCGGCAACAGACCATTCTGTCTTTCCCCCTCTCAGGTGGGGGCAAGACGGGGCTTGGGCGCCTGCTAGCGAACGGCGCGGAAGGCGTCACCGTGTGCTTGCGCGACATGGCGTAAAACTTGAAGATGTTTCTCGTCTTTTCTCTTGACGGAGACGGTGACAGTTGAACGGATGCCCGGATGAAGGCCTTTCAAAATTAATTTACCATGTTTGGCTCGGTTAATACGTTGGCGCATCGGAGAGCGTATATTTGTAGACGTTCTGCAAACATACTCTCCTCCTCGTTTTCTGCTTGTTGCGCGCGTGTTGCTTCTTCGTACACAGCGCAGAGGGCATCTTCCGTCGCGTACCGCGATAGGAGAGTGTTGACGATGTGGGCCCAGCTGGGCTCACGTCGCCGACTTTCCAAAAGCGTGTGCCTTCTTTATGAGACAATCAAGTGTGCGTTGGCGTCTCGTCTGACAAACCAAAGTGGAAACTTGACGACCGCTCCTTCCTGCACGCTGGTGGCGTTGCAGGCATTGCAGAATTCCGCGATGAACCTGATTACTTGGATGGCGTCCCGGCCATCGAATTCCTGCAGGCTCGGGTTGAATTCTCGGATATTTGTGGCCAGCTTTCCAAGCCGTCGCAAATCTGCGTATTGCAGCTGAGGTCGAATATCTAGCAGGCGATATTGCATTTAGGACTGCACCTTGTTGGAAGCTGGTTCTCTGGTCTTCACAATCTAAAGACCAGGTTCCACTGGGCCTTGGAACGAACCTTCAACCATCGGTTCCCACAGGGAAACCGATGGTTCAGAGGGAATTATGTTGGGTGGTGGCCGCTCGAAGCCATCATTATTGGGCATGGCTGTTCCCCATGCGTGCTCATCTGGGCACGCATGGGTTCAGCAGATTGGTTTTCCTCACCTAAAGCCTGTAATTGCAGCGAAAAAGCCAGATTGTGGACTCCAGTTCGGTTTCGGGAGTTGGCGTCTCCCTCCCTCCCAGGGAGAGAGCCGTGTCACCTTGCGTGCCGAAGAGGCGTAATTGGAGGTGGAAAATATCCGCCTGGAGGGCTTGGAGGAGCGTGCCAACTTTTTCGAAACATTTTCCCAGCCGTCACGACAGATTGTCCCAGGAACGATGCATGAACGAGTCTTCCACAACGTTCATGACGTCCTGTCGGAGCACTGTTTCGGTGTCTTCAAAGGCAGCCTTCGATACGCTATTCAGCTTCAAATCTGAATAGTCTGCGTGTATCTCGGCCATCTCTTCATGGATGACATCTTCCACATTTTGAAAGATTTCATCCTTCCTTCCCTCGGAGATCGCCTTCAGGCTGCTGTCAAGCGTAGCTTGCCAGTCGCCTGGGGGCCCGGCAGTTTGCCTTGGGGAATTGTCAACTTCCAAAGTTTGGAAGTTCTAGGTCGGGAGACAACTGCAGTATTTACAGAAAAGTGCTTGAGGACCATCCCGTTACTATTTTCCCTATTATCTGGTAGAGGTGAAGCGGGTAGAGCGAAGTACATCTATTGCATCCAGTTCTGAGAAGTCCTGAGGTAGCTGCTATTCTACCTGCCTTTTCTGCAAAGGAAAGGTATAGTGTTGAGGTAGTGGACTGCCAGAAATCGCCCAATGCCCAGCCTTTCCCTAGGTGGAAAGGTACGGTGCTTGGGTGTTCCGGTGCACAGCCGCGGAATTGGTCGTGCAAGGGGGAAAAAGAGAGTGACGGACAGAAGCTAACGACGTGCTAGTTGTGGCACTCTGCGTGGATAGCGAGTCTGGGCGGTCAAGGGCAGTTGAACGGGACGTAGAGCGAAGCGGGAGCTAACCGAACCGACTCCTTTCCTATGGAGGAAAGGTGGTCGGGGACGGTGCGGAGCGACTTGTTCTTGGATGAGTTGTAAGTTCAAGTCCGAAGGTCTTGGTTCCCTCATTTTTGTGTAGGATAGCTAGTTAGCTAAGCCATAAATACTGCAATTGTACCACACTATTTACAGTAAAATAACTAACTAAATCTGCCGAAGGTACGGTGAGTTTGCCAGAACCTAGCTGTAAACATTGGCATACATTTTTGCTCGGGCAACCTCCATCTGCTATCCTGCGGAGGGTGACGGTTGGATGGTTAGGGTGTGTCGGCTCGTGGAGTGTCGGCGGCGGTACTGTAATGGGCTGCTGCCAGAGATGGCAGCTGCCTATTGGCAGGTGTGGAAGCGCTGCTGCATCAGGTGGTCAGACCCAATAAGTAGTGCACCGGGTCACTGGAGTGCCCCTGTGGGTACACGTGGGGGTGCGCCCGCCGTTCATGTGCATCCGAATGTGCCCTTTGGGCACACGAGGAAATGAGGTGATCCAGAATCCAGTAGTCCTCACCCAGCCGGATTAGATTCTTAGTTATCAGAAACACGTGTGCTCTCACAGGTACACATGTGTTTCAAAAATAAATAAACAATATCGGGCAACCGCAAAATTACACAGATTTTACATGTGCGCAGGCACATTTAAATATGGCAATGCGGTGATCACTTTCGGGCGCTGGCCCGTATAGTAGCTTGGAGGGATGAGGAGCCGGGGTACCATGCCAGCATGGCATGGTACTACTACACCGAGGGTGCATTCGTCCCCGGAGCATCGCGTTTGTGCAGTAATGGCGGCGCGGGGCGTGAGCGAAGAGTCGGTGTTGCTGATACAGGTCCCCTACCAGAAAGAGGCATAGTTTCTCAGCGACAGACGGAGGAACTACCCATGTGCGTTGGGGTGCCAAAAAGATTTTGAGGAGGCACCAACGCAGGCGCCACGTCGTCCTCCGTAGCCCCTGGGACGTTTTCCTGCTGCAACTTCAATCCCTCCTTGAGGAGGGGGCCCGCAGAAGGGTTGCTATCAAGGCGACCAGTCTTTTTCATAGAAATGGTAATGACAGTGATGCCGAAGCTCCAGTGAATTGCCCGGGAACCCACGAGACAGGGTTCCAAATCACGGTCCGGAAGTTTCCGGATCGTCTCGATCATGGCCTCACCACAAGCTTGGTACAAAACAAATACTTCATGAGTAGTGGCACCTCCATGGTAGAGGGGAAGAGTGCCAAGAATAAAGCTCACGGCACCGATCATGTCCCGAAATGTGGTCACCATATCGTACGTCGGAGGAGAGGTCGAGCAAACCCGTCCAAACTAATGAAGGACGGAGTGGTCTGCGATAACTAGGGTATCAGGGGGCTCTTCCTCGCCTTCCCGCCCCGTTGGGTTTTGGGGGAAACGCGAGAGTTTTTTCAGATAAAGAGGGACAAATTGAAACGGGTTCGCTTTTCCGAATCGGCGAGCGAACATCCGATAGTCTTCGGTACTGATCAGTCGGCCGGTCTCCCGTGACCAGCGCAGGGCATGATGCTCATCGGGGAGGAAGGAGTTCGACCAACCGCGAGAGGGTGGATAAGCGAATGCATTACTCCATACTAAATTAATTGTATGAACAAGGATAGGTGGAAGGACTCCATCAGTAAGGTTCGCGAATAGGAGCGAGTTCGCCATCTCGAAATTGTCGGTCTCCCTCTCCTCCTTGAGGAAGATTTGATCGCACCTTAAATCGAAAGGTATCAAGATTCCCCGAGGGGGAGTGCATTCCTTGTACTAGGCGGGACCAGCACCTCTGGCCGTCGACATATTGATATCTAAACACTGAGAAAACTGGTGTCAGAACTCCCCGATGGACAGCCAAGCTCTCGATTTCGAATCCCTAAAACGACAGCCTGGTATAAGGCTGCAGTGGCCATTCGACGACCAGGTCGTCGGCCTCATAGAGAGGGGCCGTAACCAAGTTGATTACACCGTAATCATCGCGTCGACAGTCGGGAGGGACTGGGATGGTCGGATCTATGGGCCGGGCAAAGAGCAGAGCTTGGAGCCTGGAGGACGCTGCAACAGCTGCGCCGTCCGATATATTCATCGAAGAAACCTGAGAAGCCCCGCCTCTGATGGCGGAGTGGTTTCTATCCCCTCCAGAGAATTTGATGGAGTGGTATGCCTCCGTCCCGAAGGCGCCTCAGCCATAGAGGCGTCCACAGCGGGAGTGTGGCTGGTCACAGGAGACGGAGTGGCCGTGGCGGCTCCAAGGTCGGCAGCCGTAGGAAAGCCCCTCTCCTTTGAGGGACCAACTGAGGATTGCCGAACGCTAGTGGTCGGCGGAGCAATCCCTTCCCCATCAGATGAAAGTGGGGAGTGTTGAGGCTCGGAAAGGGCAGAGGACGATGTTGGTGGTTGTGCACCTCCTCCTTCTCTGACGACCGGATAGGATGAGAACTCGAGAGATGGGGTCTCTCGGGTCCCAGAGGAGGCGCCACGCAGTTCGGACGCCTCCACAGAGCGGCTGCGCGTCCTATTTGAGGGAGCATCGGCGTTTGGAGATATGTTCACCTCTGTAGTGGGGTGACGGAACAACAGTTGGAGAACTAGAAGATGGGTGAATGAAGGGGAAAATAAGGGAAGTCTCAAAAGAGAGATTTCTATTTATGAAGGGCACTGGCAGTCCAGAGAGAGTGCGATGAATTGGCATCCGAGGTCATCCCTATGTATGGATGACGGAATGTGGGCCAAAATGTTTGAAAGGCTAACAGAGGCCTGTGCGCGGCACTCTGCACCCTTAGGAGGGGGCTGTGTAGTACTATGGGATTCACACCCTTTCGGGGCCAAACCTGATTGGCCCCAAAATTCAAACTATCCACTGAATTTATCCCTGCTAAATTCGAACTTTCCCGTAAGTTCTGGAATGGTTGCAAAGCCAACGCATGTGGAAAAATCGCACTGTAGCGATGTACGTACTGAAACTTGCCGTTTGATGAATCCCGACACTTCCAGTAATGTACACCTCCCTATGGTCACACCAGAGTGACATTTCCACTGCTAAAGCAGGTTACTTGAGCGGACGGTTACCGAGTTCCACGCTTCCAGATATCAGAATCGTCCGCTACAGAAATCCATCCTTATGATTCCTCCTTTACACTAAAGAACTACTAGGAAAGGATATCTGTCCTAATTGGTCTAAGGAATTAAACCTCACATTCAGAGGTGGAAATGGCTACTACTAGGAATCCTATTTCCGTATTATAATTACGTAGTACCGTAAGAAGTCGGCGTAGAGTATAGAGGGCACCGATTAGCGGTTCTCCTCAAATTTAAGAGGGGTAACCACGAGTACCTTCAACTCCTCTCTTCCCAAAAAGAGTTCAAGCCGAGAGGATTCCCTCTACATTGAGGTAACTAACAGCGCGTAGCTTGGCGTTCTCCCAGCCTTATGGGCCAAACAGAACACGTTAGCCGCCAGGTCCTACGTAACTCGCTCGGTTACGGAATATCTGGTGGTCCTAATACGCCCTCAGATACCCCTCCTGTGTGGTATCTCCAAAACCCTAGTGTACTAACGTGCCGACGGGGATATCTTGACCCTATGCCTCCGCTTCCAACGTCGGATCATTATAGTAGCCGCCCACAGTTACCGGCTCTCCTCTCCCTTGAGTAGAAAATTTAGAGCGCCTTCCTCACGCGTTCGGCTCACCTGAGAGCGGGAACGAAGTAATTCTGCCCAACACCTCAACGCCGAGTAACCTCCATTCCCAAACTGCCCTTTTAGCCATCTCTAGGCTCTCACTCTTCGTGAGAGAGGTGTAACCAATAAGGCTAGTACCCTTCTCACCTGAAAGAAGAGAGCGAAACTACGGGGTTGGTGTGGTGTTGCTTGACTCAGCAGACTCAGTTACTATTCATGTGAAGCTCAGGAGCCGCTCCAGCTTCGAAGCCTCTCCTAACGCAGGGAGAGAGGTTTCTAGTCTCCCACACACCCGAATGCTCTCCATACCCGTGACTCCACCTGGAAGAGTCGCTGTATCAATAACAACCACCTACCGAAACGCCAGGGACACTTTTACACCCTCCTGTCCTCCGAGTGAAGGTAATACTACATGAATAACATCCACCATATTGAGTACAGAACCCCCTACCACATTCCTTTCCAAGTATTTAAAATACAGAAATTTAAGTAGCATCACATTAATGGTGCATTTATCGACCAGTGCCACACGAAAACCAATCCGGTCTGATATATGTCCTCATGAAAAAAGTAACCGCAATCTTTTCAAGCAATCAGGATGTATAGGACAGGGGGGATTTTATAATGAGGAAAGCGCGAGTAATTCATATAGTTTTCGACATGTTATTTTCGGTGGAATGTAAATTGCAACATATTGGGTCTTCTACCGATATTTTCCACAGAGCATGGAACGTATATGGAGCATTTCATCTTGTCAGAGAAGAAAAAATGGAAGCCAAACAATGTACAAATTGCTTTGTTGATACACGTAACATAACGTGAGCGTGTATGCACCCTACCATAAAGAGATGAAGAGAACTTGAGAAATAACATAAAAAGGGGTTTACACAATCTTTTAAACTTCGAACCCAAACTGCTCATTCGTAACTACACGAAGACACATATTAACATATGATTATGCTGGTGTACAGAGGGTGCAGAAATTGCATCCATCGACACAGTCACACGTCACCTACAAATGGACTAAATGCATTCGTATATATGGATTCTGCTTATGTCCACAGCCTTGAGTTACTGATACGAATAAAAGCTAAACCAATGGCCCTGCATACTGGCCACCTCCCCATTGCCCTGCAGTCTGCATTATACCGAAGCAATTCAAGTACGCGAAACACATTATGTGAAACTCACTTTCGAATACGGCAGCGCCTGCGAAACATACACGTTTTGCTACGTCAGCACAGTTGTAAATGATTTGTACTTTGGTAAATATTACTGTATTTACTTACATATACTTTTGGTTCCTGTAACGAGCGACTGATCGGAATCAATTCATTGGTAATCTTAGACGCAAACTATTCCGTGTCAGTAAAGGCCATTACTTCATTATCAGTCTCTTCCTATACATATTCAACAACGACTAAAATCCAAATGGCGTTCTATTCGCATTTTTACGACGTTCCGTGATCTGCATTAACTACCCACAATAACTTCTTACCCGCATTTCCCCTGCTCCGTTGCTGTTTCGCATTTTCCGTAAGCATTTTCATTTAAAATCCATATAAAACCTTTTCCTTCATCCGCAAAATACTTTATGAAATGGACGGTTCGTATCTATCAGGTTGGATTTATGCCAGAATTTTAGAAAACTTTTCCCTTCCATATTCCTCTTCTTCATTCATTAATACGTTACGTACTTATATTTTCCACTGATCCTCTGTCTATATCACATACAAATGATGGAAACTCAACGAAAACGCCATTCATGTACCGAAACCTATTCACTCTGGTCCCCTCTTCTCAACGCACTGTGCAAATCGATAATATGTAGGTTTATCCTGGCATCCATTCCATTCTAATGCGTTCTATGCAAATTCGATATATTTACACTTGATGAAGTTGATATTACCTCACGTAACAAAACGATGCCAAATCTCACATGAGTTCCAATTGGAACATATGATATATTATTGCAACATGGTACGAATATTTCCGCATGTAATGTATCGGGGCTCCATTAACATTTCAATACTGCGGTTGCGACTTTATACATCACATCGTTTCAGTGGTTCACTGATGTGTCCATATTCCTCCGTTGCTTGCAAACGACAATACTATGGAAAGAAACAGCACTTTAACGCTGCAGTGCACATTTCATTTTCTTTTCCCAGACAATACTTCTGATATATTCACGATGCTTTCCAGTACTTATTACTACTACTACATGAAAATTGTTCGCACTCCGTAATGCAATACGTTGATGATTTATCATCATCAATGAAACTAAGTGCACATATTTCCTTTTCATTAAGCATGTCAGCATTACAATACGGTTTCGGTCCAACCTCCATGCATATTTTCTCCGGCTTTATTAGTACCATTACGAGCATATCCGGCTCCACATCTCCACTCGTATAATACACCCACTTGTTTATACGGGTGTTATATTCTACAACTATACGGTTTTTCATTCAGCGTTTCAGGAGCGTTCATTTTTACTACAGAGAATCTCATCATGAAAACGAATAATTCATCATTTTAACTGCTTCTCACATGTTCACAAGTAAATTTCCTAACCTCTACATCGATATTATTCATGTAGCTTCAAATTGACATGTTACTGGCATACATCTACAACTACAACGCAAAATATTTATCTTCCCACCTTCTCCAAGGCATCTCCCCGATCTTCACTTTCATTTCATTCGCTCTACAACAAGCTCAGATTGAACAACTACAAAAAATACAGCTCATCAATAATGCGGCCTTGTCAGCCTCTGTTATTCAATTTTCAACACCATATGCCGCCGGATAATCTATTTCTCGAAATCGCTCCAACGCCTACTATTCCCGGTACGGGTCATCAAACCTTCCTTCTTCAAATTATACCACTGTTTGAACATTTCTTCAGCAATACTCCATTCCGACGTACTTTCTATTGATGCTATAAACTCTTCCCCTTTCTCAATGCAGAATTTTTGCGGCATCATTGCTGCACAAATTATACGAATATTTGTAGGCAGTTTAGAAGAAAGGGGCTTCCATAGAATTTCCCACTGTGACACCAGTAAGTCGAACGATTGTTCCACATGTACTCTTAAACTGGATAGGAATTAATTAAATGAGTCCTCATACAAAAGAGCCTTAGATTCCGGGAAAGGTGTTATCAATGATTCCGAACACACGTATGCATTATCCCCGGCTATCCACAATCCCTTCATGAGATTTTTATCCTCCAGCGCTCTAACCAAACTAGAAAACGCCATCGCAAGATAATAGTGCGTACAACCTACACATATAGATGAGAGAAATGAAAAGCGGTAGTTCGCATCCACAAGATCTTTCACGGGTAACTCGTAATATCCTTTCCTGTAATAAAACCCGCCACGTTTGAACTCGCTTTCCGGATTCTTAAATTTAATGGCGATGCCATCCAATGCACCGAAGCATCCATGCAACGAACTAGGTATACACCTCGACGTAGAGAATTATACATCCATTTTCTTCAAACGCAACTTAGCATCATCGTCACCGATCATCTGTACACTTCCCGTAAGCAAACCATCAATTATAACATCCAACACTCCATGGAAACAATAGTAAACAGTCACCATCGGAATTCCATAAGAAGCCATCATTTCTACATAAGACGCACTGGCCATCATGCGTATAAATACTGCCAACCCCGTTTCCACATCTATGAACCCTCCACTATAGTGCGTTCCCGTTTCAGAATTGCTTACTACGAATGGCCGTATTTCGTCCGCTAATTTCGCGAAGGGTTCCCTTATTATCCATTATGCCCTCTTAAACAGAATGTCGCTCGTCTTCCGCACATGTTCCCAAAACGGTTTCTGTAAAATATGCGCCTTTCCCTCTCAATGAGGAATCATTATCCTTTCCCCTCATAGACGTAGCAAACAACAACAACAATAGAACGTCGCGAGCTTTCCCCCTCCGTTTCCTCACCTTCTGAAGCAGGCCTTCCCACAAGTTCGCACCGGTAAACTCCTTCCGTAGGCCAAATATCTTCCGGATACGCTCCATTCCAAATTCATTTCCTGCTTCCAGCTTACACATCCAGCGAAACAATTATATATTCCTTCATCTGTATATATTGATGACGTTCTCTCTAAACATTCCACTTTATCACAACGCAAATGTGCCCATATTACATTTCCTCACCTCACACACACGCCTTCATTGTACTCTAAGGTGTCGAGGTCCAACAGGGCGCGTGTCACTGCTCTGCTCAACTCAGGACAGCTGTCTGGTCGTCCTCAAGGCTACTTGGTCCTTCAAGGTCCGCACCGCACTGCACAACACAACCTGCTTACCCTGAGCCACTTTTAAAATATTTCCTTCATCCAAAATATTCTGTTTAGACTGACTTTTTCCGCCATTAAAATAATCCCACGAAACCGATCACACTAATAAAAAAATTCAATCCCCTCTTTCTGCTCAAACGGCCCTCATTGAATAAAGAACAAGAATCTAGCCAATTTAATGATCTAACAATTAATCAGGTCAAACGACTGGATTGCCTTTTGAGTGGCATTCAAGTACTTATCTAATTATTATATGCAAAATGAGAAATCTTAACCAGATTACTGCCAATCAGCTATAGTAGAACTAAATCTCAAATTGGGGAATGGTATTCATTTCGAAACTTCAAAAAATTCGAAAAACCTCGACACTGGCTCCATGTGAGAAGTCTGCAAGAAAACTGTATTCTTGACATATAGTTTACTCACACACTATATTTCAATCCGCTGTTATCTTATTGCTCGCCTTTTTCAGGGGCGGAGGTAACCGATGAGAGTGCTGGGAAAGCAATAACATCCCTAATACTCGCTGAATTCGTCAGAAGCATTACAAGTCTGTCAATGCCAATACCGATACCACCTGTGGGTGGCATACCCTGCTCCAGGGCTATCAAAAAGTCTTCATCTACACCACAGGCCTCCTCCTCACCTTGATTCTTCTTTTCCGCCTGAGCCTCGAATCTCTTACGCTGCTCTATTCCATTCATGTAGAAATACATTCAAATTTTCTAGCCGTTTCACTCAAAACATTTTAATGCCAATAATGGTTCTCATGATCCTTATTCACCTGATTCCTCACCTGGAAAGCCCAATCATAATCTTCTGGTATCCATTCAAAATTTCAAATATTATCCACGTGCCTTTGGGATATACTGATTTCTGACAAGCCGGAACGGAAGAAGTATTTCCATATATCTCAGTCAAGAATTCCCTCTCCCACGGTCTCTAGATCTGACGACAGCACCACCCCATCATTGTACCCCATTTATGAATAGCCATGTCTTCTTTCGGTGTCTCGTCGTCGCCATGCCGCAATCCGCTTCCGATCCATCCACTTCCCTACAAGAGCTTAACAATTCTGATCCTGATCTTCTCGAGAATCACTCTCACTACCAACAGGAGCCGTCTCGGAGTTCAAACAAGAGTCCAATCTCTACAACTCCACAATTTTACCCTCCGGTGAAGCAGAGCACATCGCGATGGAACTTACTCCCTCGGACCATGCAGATGATTCCCATCTCAACCCAACAACGCATCAAGACCTACCACCCCCACCTGGGTACTTGCGCTCTAAATTTCCTGAAGAGACCCCCGGTCGATGGATACTGTACGACGCAGATGTCCACATAGAGTCAACGGATGGAAATACAAAGAAATAGAAATGTCTTCGGTCAAGAAAATGCAAATCTATCATCAGAGTAATCAAACGTAGCAGCAATGCGACGGAACATCTTAAGTCTGCCCACAGTCTTGAGTCTCCGAGAGGAGTAAAAATGAGGACAAGGAAGCAGGCGGTACAAAGCCAAATCCCTAAGGATAATTATTCATTATTCGAATGGCGTACGAATGGCTTCCATAAGCAGAATGTTTTCAGGCTAATTGTCAAGAGGTTTCTTCCATTTATGCTGTTAAGAAAATTATTTTGGACATTTTCTTGCTAACAACCAATCAAGCGCTACTCAAAATATCTGAGGCTAAGAAGAGTTCAGTTCTTTCACTATTTCACCTGAACATAAATCTCTGGACAGCGAAACCTTCCAGTGAGAACTACATTGGCATTCGGGGCTTTTTTATTTCCATCAGCTGGTATTTTAAGCATATTCTTCTCGCAATACGCTCTTTTCGTCCGGACCCCAGCCTGGAGGCTACGGCGCCATCGGAGGTCCTTCTGCTATGATTCTAGAAAGTACTTCGGAAATTTGGTTTTGGGTACAGAAGATATCGCAGAGTGCGCCTCAGATGCTGGCTCTGAGGTTAAGCGTCTCGGTTCTTTCCCGCTTCCAGGAAATTGGGACTAGGGAATTAGCAATCTGGGCAATTGCACGTCGGTAGAGGCTTTTGGGGCGATTCCCAACAGTAAAAACTGTACCAATTTACCTTTTCGTTATATTTACAGATCTTTCAAGGCTTTTATTGAACATATTAAGAAAAGCCCCAAGATGAAGGCGCGATTCGAAGATTTGCAGGCTCAGGTTAATGGGTAAAAATCGCGAGCTTTTAAAATGTATATCACACCGATTTATAAGCGTTTTCAGGGTACTAGAGAGGTTTCTGTCACCTTTGGACATTCTCAAGCAACATTAAAGTCATTCAGAAACAACAGAATTACCCCTTGAAACTGAACATACTGCACTTATGCAGCTCTTCTCGCTAATTAAGCCAGTTGGAGATGTAACTTTTGCTGCACAGTGCGCGAATTACCCTGCTGGAGTGGACGAATTGTTCCAGTGTCGGTCAAATATACACCCACACCCAACCCGAACCGACAGTGCCCGTCCGTACCGCGTTACCCTTTCCTGACCAGCCCGGGCGCACAAGTGTAAACATACCATGGTATCCGAGTACGCACACATGTACATATACCACTGTAGCCATACGTGGGCATATACTAGTGTATCCATACAATCCAAGCTCCTCTCGGCTCTCCATCTGGCGCCCTCCCGCCGCCGGCCACTCCCTCATGTCGTCACTTCGGCCTACGTGACGCGCGCCCGGGTCCCTCCCTCCCCTCTCCCCTCTCCCTTCCCTGCCCTGCCCTGCCCTGCCCTGCCCTGCCCTTCCCTGCCCTGCCCTCTCCTC
>JAUBNZ010001094.1:0-12812 GCA_032355485.1 Bonnemaisonia californica
CTAAATCTACACCAACATCACTACTCATCACTATTTCAGAGTGATCAAAAAATCATCACTATTGGAGCATAGGGTTAAAGATGCTCTCTCGGCAGATGCTCTTCCATCAACTACGATTGACCAACGGTCGTCATTCCATTTTGCCTCTCTCTTTGCATTGTTACAAACTATTAAAATGTAGAAACTGTAACGCTTCGAAAATGGCTTCATTCTTCTTCAACATCCAAATTAGATGCTAGAAAAGACCGTACAACGTTTGCACAACAGCGAATTCTTGGATTGTTTCCTTCCGTTGACACTCCATTTCCGATATTGCTGTTTCTAGATATAGCCACATGAATGTGAGCAGCTCTTTCGAGAAGAAATTTTGGAACCCCAGCCTCCAATGCACATTGAAGCGCGCGGGACTCATGACATACAGAACCTGACAAGAGCCTATATGTTCTCACGACGCTTCCATATGGTTCCATCGCAGAACGAGAACAACTTCCTTCACCGATTGTGTTATCCTTTGAGTTCCGGGAAAGAACTTGACCTACTTTGGAATCAATGGACACATTGACTCTGCTATGAGAAACTTTCCTTCGTCTCTCTTCTGCATCGGCCATGTTCCCTGGACTTACCGGTATCACTGCTACTTCCATTGAGAAGATTGCCAATCGTGGATCGGAAAGGGGCAGAATTGGATCCACTAGAATTTCTGTGAAATGCGTAGTACAGAGACATAATGCGCCCTCTGCCAAAGGCCTTCGAAGAATTTCCCGAATTGTCGTTGCCAGAAGAGCCATGCCATCTGCTTCTGATGTGCCTTTTCCAAACTCGTCAATGAGGTTCAGAGATGTACCTTGGTTCTTGACAAACATTCCAGCAACTTGAGAAGCGTCCAGAAAAAAGGTAGATTGTCCGTGAATAGTAGACTCGAAACTTGATATTCTGCTGTTGATAGACTCAATGATTCTCATACAAACATTTTTTGCTGGTACACACGACCCAATCTGGGCCAAAATCACGATGAGTGCCACTTGGGTCATGTGCACAGACTTTCCGGAGTAATTTGGTCTATAGATAAGGCACAAAGGATTAGTCACAGTTAGCACATACGGACTGGACAAGCACCAATATATCTTTTCGTCGTTATAGAAAGGTGCTGACCTTACCCTGTGATAATGTGAACATCTCCAGCCTTCATTTTGGTTGAATTAGAGACAAACGATGATACACATAACTCAAGAAGAGCATGGCGACCTTCACTAATAACGAGACCCTCAGAGTTTTCAGATACAATGGGCATATTCCATGCATACTCCTTTGACGAACATGCGAGTGCTTGAAGGCAGTCCAGGTCGCAAATAACCGTTGCCATTTCATATAGAGTTGCAGAGAACTCAGATATCTTGGTCTCAAGGTATCGAAAGGCTTTCGCCTCTAAATCGATGATTGCGCCATGAATGTCACCTATTTCCTCGTCTAACACAGTACACCTTTCGTTTTTGAAATATAAACCCTCACCTGAAGAAGTGAATACATACGAAAGTCCATGCTCCACCAACAAAGACAATCCGAGCCTTTCACAATCATACTCAGACAAAATAATGAGGTATCCAATTTGAGGCTTGTACGTAAATTGTAACGAGGTAAGTGACAACGGTTTCTCTCCTTCCAACATCCTGGTCAGCTCCTGGACCCCAATGTTTGTGAGGAAATCGTCTAAACCACCATAACAGCGTTTCATTTCATCAATTTCTGAGCTAAACCCAGAGGCGACAACCATCCTTCCCGCTGATGTACTCTCTTCGAAATCAATCACGGCATCAATCCAATTCACTGTCTCCCGCAGATGGCGCTCTTCAATTTCCATACATCTCCCCAACAGAGAAGACCGTAAAATGACCTTGCTCTGCTTTGCCGCAAGTTTCAACGTTTCCAAAATGAGCACAAACGCCTTTGCTGATGAGTATAACGCTTTCCAGTCGCTGACACTTGCAGATATCTTTTGAAGGCGACCCAAGACTCCTGGAACATTCCTAACACCACGTAATGTATCCTTGATTGTGGCAAGGACGGCGCTGTTGGTACTTTCTCGTAAGAAGCACACAATCCTTTGGCGCTGTTCAATTTTTTCTACACTTGTTGATGGATACATGAGCCATGATCTCAGCATTGCGCGCGCTGACGCTGTTTTGGCATGTGTTTTCAATATTCCGTAGACAGATAGGCCTTCTTTTGCCTGCATGCTTCCTCTCCCTGCAGGGTGCGCGTCAAGGTGGAATACACGCAAAGATCGCAACGTCATTGGACTAACTTTCATAACATCGCAAAAGTTGCGATGATGTACGGCATTGATATGGATAACATCGCCATCTGCTCCAAGACCACGCAATATGTCATTCTGCAGAATAAATGAAAGCAAACCACCAACTGCCCGAAGAACGCAATCCTCTTCCCCCAGTATGTGGGTAAGAAATGAGGTTCGACTTTCCGGAGTGAGATTGGAAGGCATTCCGAGAATACTAACAAGAGAGATAAGTTCAGCTGCCTTACGGCTTCCAAACTCACTGTTCGCAAGATAGGATATTCTGAGGAGGGCATGTTCAGTACCTTCATCCTGATCATCAGTCCTCTGAGAAGTCCCATGCTCGGGATCATCCAAATCATTATTGCGGGGACACCTGTTTTCTGTGTCCGTGTCGCCAAAGGAATTGTGCAGAGCTTCAAGCAGAGATCCATTGTTCCGGCATGATTTTGGCAGAACGACCGTACAATGCTCGTGGGTGGAGACAATCCTCGTGGCATTCATATAGCTATCCTCTGTCGACACCCTAGTGATATAAGCATTGGTGATGATTTTGAGTAGCATGCAACGATTTGACCAACTTTTATGTTAGTTGAGTGACGTGAAAGGAGGGCTGATGGCACGGAAACGGGCAGAAACGGAAACAAACTTGGAAATATGAAGCACGTTGGTTTCGACATCATAGCAAGCGACTCCTAACGCATTGCCCTGTTCTAAAATACAAACTAAGGAGTCAAGAGCTGTGCAATGGAGGCAGATATGGGTTAGAATTCCAGACGGCATCTACAACATAAAATGCATGAACGATGCAGAGTCGTACCGTGGCCTGCTTCGTTTCCATCTTCAAGCTGTTCTGAATTCCGAGTTGCTCCCGCAGCAACCAGGGGCGAACGGCTGCCTGCCGAGGAAACGTTTCCCCATCGACCTCCCCGAAGAACTTTCGCCATAACAAAGACTAAAGAGTGGGGCGTCGAAGTCAAAAAGTGGCGGCAACAGCAGAGCAGGCACAAATGAACAGGCTGGTGAGGCTTGGCCAGCCGGAAGCTAAGATTGACGACTATGGACTGTAGTTTCGTTTCGGAGTAGGCTCAAACCTGCATTGAATGAAGGCATTCAGCTGCACAGTACATCAAAGAGCTAACGAAAAGGACATCGAAAGGAAAACATATCCGCTTGATCTCATCATGACACCGTGATGGCGTGAGGCTGTATTTGAGGCCACCCGACGTCCACACGCTGCACTCAACACGCTTAATACGTATAATACCATAAACGCTAAAACGGGGCCTCTATCACCACCTATCAGCCATATGAGTTCGAATTTCGCCGACCTTGTTCCGCAAGCTCGTGTGCCTGAGGGAAGCGTGCAGTAAAATCAAGAGCACTGCAAAACTCATTATTCGTGAAAAAGACACTAGGATACCAGAGGCCAGTAGGGCCAACAATGAAAGTACGCTTACTACAAGGAAGCGTTCCCTGCGAGTGATACGTCTTCCTTGAATTACCAAAGGTGTCGGGGAGGTAGCATATACCCAAGCCACTATAATACAGCCAACTATGAACAGAGATGCCGGTCTCCGCAAGATATAATACAAGAGAGCTGCACCAAGCATGATGCAATAATTTGTTTGATAGATGTGAGAGTTGAGCAGTGTCCTATTGGACAGTGATTTCATGTTCTTCTTGGGAAGAGAGAAGCGCTCGAAGAACTCGCCCCACGGCCTTGGCGGTGTGCGCCAGTCTCGGTTGGCGATTTCAGTATTAATTTCGTTGAGAACAAAGCGAGCACGGGCTTCAAATTGATGCCACATTTTGGTGCCCTGGAAAATAAGATTGCGGGTCGCTCAATGTGAGGGCGAAAGAGGCAAAATGGATACGGGCCGAAAAATGCAGAAAGCGATTGTGCAGTGAGGAAGGTAATTGAGAGTCGTCTTAACGCAAGTACGACGGATTGGTTCCAGGCGGTTATTCTGTGGAGACCCAGCGCATGAATCCTGCGATGCTATGGAATAGATGACGGTCGCGGTACCGCAACGACGGGAGCCGGCAGCTGAAGCTGCTGCGATGCTTCTCTCCAGTGCCACACGGGGTGGTACTGTATCAAATTGTGATATCTATGATGATTCGGGTTTTGGTGCACCAGTGATCTTAGCTGTACACGAGACAGAGCGGACTGTATTTTTGCTTTTCGAAGAATATATTTTATTTACAGTCATCTATCTACCCGTGTAGTGTGCGTGAGCTGGCAAAAAACCGCATTTTGAGTTATGACATAATAAAACTGCCAACGGGGTTCGTAAATCAAATTCATCCTTCTCATGACGATCGCTGCCTTCGACCACCCCCCGCTTCCTTCCCAAACCTTCGCGTCGGGGCGACCTTCCGTTTCAACAGTATCTCGCGAATCTACCCATCAAGATCGGACAAGACAATCCATTCGAACACATGCTAAAGTCATTCGCGGTGTTAAAGTTTCTGCTCGTGACGATGCCATCTGCTGTAATTGCAAAAGAAATGTGGGAAAAGGTGGTTCCTTCATTGGGGAGTAAAAGCGGTCTGTAGGTTCCCAGTTGCCACTGTTGTCTAATCTATTTGACATACCATCCGCAGCGAGGGACAAATTCTGCAGTGTCTGCAGGAAGTGGATTGGTGATCTGGTTACATCCTACAATAAAACACCAGACAGAAAGGGAAGACCTGAGTTGGAATGGTCTGCTCATAACCGAAAGCGTTTCCACAGCGGCTCTAATTCCGAAAGCACCAAGAAGCCAGATTTCTTGACGGATGTTTCTGGATTTTATATGAACGCTCCATTTGAGCAGCACAGAAGATCTGTTTTGAAGAAGCATCGATTGGACAGCTCTGCCGGCTGTTTCAAACAATGCCAGATTTGTTTGTCTTCATTCACATAAGCGTGCTCAAAATGCTAAAATTGATGATAATGACAGGATGTAATATGATGGGGATGTCAGTTGCTGGCTCGGTGACACACCACTGGTTGTCACAGATGACAGATCTTCTGGAAGTGCTCTTGCAGATGGGAAAGCCATGAATATTCATTTGAACAAAGATAGAGGATCTGTAAGTTTTATCATCTGCCCTCGGTTAGGTGTAGTACGAATGCTACTGCAACCAGCGGTGGCTAAACCTCATTGGCTGCGCGCTCATAACACCGTTAGGTAAATTCGAATCCTTATTGGTTTATTTATCAAATTTCAAACCTCAGTGGTTTGCATTCCCATCAATAATTAGATGTACAGAATGGGTGTCAAACTTTGACACGTGGGGTACCTTGCAGTACAGCAAGGCCCCACCCACCCAATTCACGTCTGTTCGTGTCATACTGCACTGAGTGAAGAATAACCACCACAGGTGTAAGCGCCATCCGCACCGTACCACCTAGGTGTAATGGCCGAGTAACCTCCCGGATACTCCACTCCTTCCACTTGATGAGGGTACAGAACGAGACAGCTGTCCTTATGGATGGCAGTGTCAGCCACCAGACGGATATGTGGCCATATGGTGCGTGCTAGAACTATCTTAAATGTTGGATATAATTACGTAGATCCACTAAGACTACGTTTAAGTAAATAAGGGAGCTCCGAATAGCAGAGCGATTCCTGAAAGGTACCGACGAGTACCCTCAACTTGCCTCTTTTCTAAAAATGCGTACTATCTTCTAGCAAAACCTCCAGTGGAGGAAGCTACTTGCGCATCACTCCGCGTCCTCCCACTCTAAGGACGGAACGGACGGTGTTACCTGGTAGGCTCTACGTTGCTCGTACGGTGCACTGGCCCTCTAAAGTGAGGTTTTCTTCAACCTTTTGGTTGTTCCTGATTCCAAGGAGATCCCTCCAAGCCCTCCGAACCCGTCGAGTCAGATGGTACATTTCTTCGACCACCATAGGTCCCGGCTGCTCCCTATTGGAGAGACAGTTCCAGCGCCTTCGTCGCGTCCGCTCCCACTCTAGGGACGCACCAGCTTAGGTTAGCCACGAAGCTCTACATCCTGTGACTACCCCTTATCCGCCCAAACCCATCACTAGGGGTTCTATCTGCATGAGAGTCCTATAATACTACTAGGGTTCACCCTCTTCCCCGTTGGAGAGGATTTCGCGGACATTCGACCACTCTAGGTCTGCGGGATTGATTCGCCAAGTAGACGATCCATTGCTGTTGCAACTCAGCTCACTACATTAGTTGAGAGGTCTCGCCCAACGCAGGGCGTGAGATCTCTGGTCTCCCGAACACCGAGTGTTCCTCCGTCCCACATGCTAGACATGACTCCATCTGGAGGAGTCGCTCTCCTACCCCGACTGTCTACCGGAAGACTAGGGAAGCTTGTAGCAGCACGTGTTCTCTAGAGCGTGCTGAGTACTACTGTAACTCTGCCTTTCTCTTGGCGTGACTTTCCCTTGGTGTCTTCGCGTATGCGTACGAGGACAGCTTATCGAACCTCTGAATGAGGTGTGCCTCTCTGCGCTTACACACCAAAAAGGTGTTCCATTCTCGCGTCAGTCGAACCAACAAGGTGTTTCTTCCTTATATAGTCCACACCAATGGTGTATCATTCCGGCGTATCCTCTTCACCACAGAGGTGTGTCCTTCGCGAATGCGGTCTGCGTCGTTCACGAGTCCGATACCTTGTAGGTAAAGTCTAGTCGAGGTGGTCCTTATTGGACCTACGCGTCGCCAGGGAGGTGGTTCTGCTTCCTTTCCCCTCACCATCAAGGTGTGTCTGTTTGTGGTGGCGCCCACCACGGTGGTTTAGTCATTCTCACCGAAGAGTTGCTGTGTCCTTCCTCATCCTTAGGGAGTAACGCCTCTGCCCACCAGCAAGATGTGAATTATCTCCTTCGCTTTCACCGTTGATGATTCTTTTCCTTCCGCTATCACCACTGTTGTGTCATCCCTCTCTCAACTTCCTCATCCTCTGTTGTTCCGTCCTTTCGCGCGTGCGCTTCCAACCTCTTGGTACGTGGAGGTAAAGATGTTTCGGGTTCCCAGTTCCAAGCAGACAGACTGGAAGAGTGGCGATGCGAATTGTGGTCCGATGTTGGACAAAAGGGTCTTGGGCGGCCCGTACTTGAATACCCATTGGGTACACAATATCACCGCCACATGGTAGGCGGTGATGGTCCTGAGGGGGATGAGTTGCGTTAGCTTCGAAAATCGGCATGATATCTCCAACAGGTGCCTCCTTCCACAATCGGATATGGGAAGTGGGCCATGTAGGTCCATGGCCACCTCTTCCGGAGGTCTTGTTGCAGGGAACAGCAACATCTAGTTCGTCCTCTTGTTGA
This sequence comes from Bonnemaisonia californica, assembly GCA_032355485.1. Classification (NCBI taxonomy): domain Eukaryota; phylum Rhodophyta; class Florideophyceae; order Bonnemaisoniales; family Bonnemaisoniaceae; genus Bonnemaisonia; species Bonnemaisonia californica. The sequence continues at coordinate 7,597 of JAUBNZ010001094.1, forward strand.
GGCGAAAGGGATTCTTTGTGCATTCAGCGCAGTTTCGCACGGTAGCTGCTACGTCTGCGGCTATCTGGGGCCAGTAGTACGCGAGCCGCATTATATCGTACATACATGTTTATCCCGGGTGTCCAGCTAGAACACTGCCTTGACACCTTTTAAGAATCCGTGACTTCAGCGACCTATGAACTACCATTTTCTAAGCCCCATCGAGGAGTGTGCGTGGGCGCATAAGTCCATCTTCGTCTTCGAAGAAGGCGGAATCCGCGCGCTCGGCCTGGCGGCTAAGAATTCGATTGCACAAATCGTGGTTGCGTTGCTCCTAAGATCATTCCGATAGCTCTATTGCTTCGAAGGTAGGCTGAAGTGGAGTGGTGTGGAGCACTGACTCCCCTTTCTCGAGCGACACCTCACATTGTTTGCGAGCCCTGCATGGTCAACGAAGCCTGCCTCCTCGTAATCTTCGAGATAAATATCACCTTCCTCCGCAGAGGACCCTCTAATACTGAGGCAGAGAACCTCTTCCTCCAACGGCGTAGTGTCTAGCCCCTTGGTGGGGACTCGTGACAACGCATCCGGAACCTGGTGCACCCTTCCGGGGCGGTAAACGATCACATAATCGTGTTCGGCTAACCTCAGTCGCCATCGGACCAGCCATCCCGTGATGTCCTCCACATTCATCAGCCATCTTAAGCCGTTGTGGTCACTGCGAAATGTGAACTTCGTCCGCTCTACATAGGGGCGTAGCCTTTTCACGGCCCATACCAGAGGCATTCCTTTTCCGTATCTGAGTACGAAGTCTCCGCTGGATTGAGGGCCCGTGACCAATATCCCACAGGATGTAACCCCGCCTTCGCCCTGTTCCTGGATAAGAACATAGCCGATCTGGTAGTGCGAGGCGTCAGTGTCTAAGGTGTATGGATTTCCCGGTAGGGGGGCGCAAGCACCGGTGGTGCTAAGAACACTTCCTTCAGGATTCCGAACAAAACCTTCTGTTCCTCCGTTGGAGCTTCTATTCCTATCTGGGAAATGGAATCTTTCTTCGACATATTGTTGAGAGGTCTCGCTTTCTTTGCGAATTCCTTGACGAACCGCCTGAAGACGTTAGCACTTCCGAGGAAGGAAAGCATCTGCGTTGGCGTGACGGGCAACTCAGCCTCTCTAATGGCTTTAGTGCTCTCCTCAGCGATTGCCAACTTCCTCGGAAGGATTACGGGACCTAAGTAGTTAACCTTCCTTTGGAAGAACTTGCACTTAGCAAGCTAGAGGGTAACCCCCGCCTGCCGCAGCACGTTTAAGATCTGATCTACATGATCATTATGCTCTTCCTCTGGGTGAGATAAAACTATCACTTCATCGAGATAGATGAGGCACGATTTCCAACGGACACCAGAGAGGATCATGTCGACAGCCCTCTGGAAGGTTGCGGGCGCGTTCTTCAACCCGAAGGGGAGCGGAGTGAACCTGCAAGTTCCCATGTGGGGCGTGAACGTCTTCTTGTCCTTGTCTTCCTCCGCAATTGGGAGTTGCCAGTAACCTGAGTTACAATCCAACGTCGTGAAGAAATTAGCATCCCCGAGGGAATCAACTCAATCGTCCATCGTCGGCAGAGGATAGGTATCCGCAATGTCTGTTCGTTCAACTTGCGATATTCCATGCAGAACCGTAGCTTTCCTTCCTTTGTGGGAACCAGGAAAATCGGACTTGCCCACTCACTTCTGGCCGGCTCCATGACTGCTCTTCTCCAACATGGAGGCAATTTCCTTCGCTGCTGCTTATCTGCAGAGAGGCCCCATCCTGTAGGGGAGTTGTCGACAAGGACCCTTGTGGGGGTCCGTCTATATGCAGTGGGCGGTGACTTTGATGTCACGTAGGGGACCATCTCACATGTCCTCATGCTTTTTCACCGTCTCGATCACCCTTTCCTTCATACCGTCTTCCAGATGCTCTATTTTGAGCGTGTCCTTCCAACCTTGCTTGGTGGTACGAACCCGTTCCTTCACAGTAACTTTCCTTCTGTTATGAGGTTCCTCCTTTAGTGGAGTGTTTTCTTGTCTCACCGGCGCCCCCTCCGCAGAGAGAACCGCCGCGTCCTCGTAGGGAAGAAACAATTGGGCCTCGCGCTTTTCGGCTTCAGCCTGTGGGCGTATCTTCCCTTCGAGCTTCTGCTCTGACTCTATCTTCCTAAGATGTGCGCCCCCGTATCAACGGGGGTAAGAACCGCGAGCGGGAAGTGTTGGGCGTACCCTTCGATCGTACCTTTCGGTAGATTTCGCGGCTTGGTGCTGCAATTCGAAATAGTAATAGCAAAATCCCTACGGGGAACGATCTCGGTCACGCCATTCGCAAGTCGAACTTGATGCTTTTCATGCAGACTTGCCTTGGGCTCGAGGTAGCGCAAGCCTCCGCCATCACTCGTGACTGAGGCGACCTTCTGCATGTCTGCAGGTATGTTCATGCCCTTCGCAAGGCGGACAACGTGTGCCGCATGCTCCACCTCGGTAAGAGTCTTCTTCTCTTGTTGAGAAGGTATCTGATCTCTTTGCGCTCATGTCCTTTCCCGTGGGGTCATGAGTGGACAGGATTGCGAGCGTACTTCCGTCACTGACCTCTATCATGTGGCCCATCTGGTAAATCCCTCGGATATACCTGTTAAGGTAACCCGTGCCAGGGATGGCAGGAACGCCAAAGTTGGGAGCAACATGAAATCGTTGCTCTGTTTGAACTGTTTTACCTCCTAACCTTACGCGTAATCTAACCATCTCTGTGATGATGAGCGGCTCCCCATTCGCGTCTTCTAAAGCCAGATCCTCATTGAGAGGTGATTTGTATCTTCCCCGATTAGGCGGTATCGAGGACGGGTTGATGATCGCAGGGCCGCAGCCCGAGTCAACCAAGATCCTAGTTGGCGCCATGCCTTTCGTTGAAACGCCTATGGAACCGAGTACAGAATAGTATGTCTCCCTCATCACACACAACCCTCCTCTTGGTTTTTCATCCCCTCGGGGAGTTCATGTTCTTGGATGCCTTGGAGGGTAAGGTACAGTCTTTTAACTCCTAAGAGTCTGACTTCCCGCCTTTTTGGGACAAGGTTCCCCCTGGTTTTGAAAAACCAATGTGTCCTCGGTGGACCCCTCTTGAGATGACGTAGTCAACTCACCCCCCTTGTCAGTTTCCCGACGACGATCTGGATGAGGATGACGTTTCGTCGCCACCACTGGCCGATTGGTTTCCCGACTCCTCTTTATAATGAGGGTCATTCTCTCGCTCCTGAAGGAGCGGAATTTCGTCTTCAACAAACCCAACCACCTTATTTGGTTTCGTCCTGTCCGGTCTTTTCAGCAGTGTTGGTGCTCCGCGGCCACAACCTCAATGGAGAGGGAAGCTAAGGGCAATTGTACAACAAGTGCCCCTCCTTGCGGCATCCGAGGCACGTCGATGTGACAGGACGTGTTGGGAACATAGTCCTTCCCAAGCTCGTTTACTCAGGGGATAAGGGCGGGCCAGTCTCACTGCCTGTTAAGTCCACCATCTCGGGGACGGTGGTTTCACTACCACTTGAGGGTGGTCTGCCAACTCTAGGCGTTGAGTCTTCGAGAAACGACATCCTGTTGGCGGGTGGGTCCGCGTCAACGGCATCTGAGGATTTGTCGGACCAGGGACTCTGTCCGTGCCCCGCAGGGTTGTGAGTGGACACCAGCATGGCGTTCTTTTTGCGAGCCGCTTCCCCTGATGGGAATATCCTTGGCACGTCTTCGCCCCTTGCGGCACGGAATGCTTCGCCATGGGCTTGCGCAATGCGTTTTACGGCCACTAGGTCGCTCTCGTCGCTTCGCGACAGGGTCACTCCAACTGTGGCCCGGAATCCTCTGTGGGTGCCCTTGATGTAGTAGTCGACCAAATCCCTTTCCGTGAACACGTTGGCACACCTGAGTGCCAACTCCTGCAACCTGTCCTCGAACGTTGCCTCGACCTCGTTCGGAAGTTGTTGAATTCGCGATACCTCATCATACGCCGATGAGAGGTCTTCATCTGTAGCATAACGAGTAAGAATCGCGAGCACTTCGTGACGCCAGTCTAGGTCCCTCTTTGCTCCACCAAGCAACCGTCCTTTCTTCGCCGTACCACTGAAGTATGCTCTAGCTTCTCCTCGGAGAAACCAATGGACTAACTTGACAGCTGCGGCTTCACTGATATCCATTGCGTCAGCGGCATCTTTAAACTCGCAGAGAAAGCGAATGATATCTATGGGTTCCTTCCCATCGAATTCCCTAAAGGACGAGGTGTAGCTGCGTATCTTCGCAGAGAGCTTTCCCACCCCTTTCAATTCTCCTTGTTGGAGTGTGCTCCTCGTCTCATTGCGACGGTACGCACGATACGACAGGACCTTGTCAAAGGCCGCCTCCCTTGTTGTTAGGGGTACCAATCGAGGTACTGCCGGTCCCAACTCATCTGCTCTGTCTTGATGAGGTGCAATGGTCGGGGTCTTCATATCATCAACATTCCCCTCCTGGATTGGAGGGGTTACGGTATCTACCCTAGTCGTGGTTGCCTCAACTAAGGCTTGTAATTGTTGAGACATGTGCCGTAAGGTCGTTTGGAATTCTTCAGTCTTCACCTTGTTCGGTGTTTGTTCGCTCGTTCGAACGTCGCTAATTTGTCGGCAAGCGTACCGAGACGCTGTCGTGTTGATGAGGCCAGATCCCTCACCTGATTGATCACTGAGGTGAGATTGTCCAACACGTCGGTTATGGTACCACTCAGCTCATCCCAGGCCTCTTGCTGAAAAACATCTTGAGCTTAATGAACTACCTCTTCTCTGAGGTTCGATAGCTTCCTTTCCCAATGGAATTCCTAGTCTATCTTTTTATCCTTCATTCGTGCGTCCACGTTCATCACAGTGCACGCTAAAAGCTCGGCACGATTCTTATCCATGTGATTCCCCGCAGGGCTCTCAACATGACGGACCGGTACCTCCTCGACGTGAGTCGTTTCCGTCCCCAAACGGGCAGATGCATCAGCGATCCTTTGTGGAGTATTCACAATCTTAGATGACATCTCTCACCCCCGCGGAGTGCTCTTAATTCTAGGTCTGAAGACCAATGTATTAAAATCATCTTCTGGAGGCAAGGGGATCTACAGTCGTCCCTAGTCTTCCGGTAGGCGGCCGGGCTGGTAGAGCGCCTCCTCCAGTGGAGTCGTAGTGACGGTGACACTCGTGTTCG
>JAUBNZ010001095.1:0-12810 GCA_032355485.1 Bonnemaisonia californica
CCCTCTACAATCCCACTCATATCCAGAACTGGCCTGTTATCCTCGTCGTTGAATATTTCCGCGACAACTGTACTCCAGAATAGATCTCTTGACTCTCGACGATCTAGCTGCACACGGTTCATCTCCTGCCCGGAGTAAACTATCGCGGGAAGCGTCCTTATCCCGCACTGTAACGAACAGACGGACCCACTCTGAAAGGGAACATGGGGGTGCCTCTGGGGTCTGCGTTGTTAAAGAGCTCACGGCGGACAGAGGGCTGGCATGGGTAAGCAACACACCGCGGTTCGACGCATCCAACCACGAAAAACAAATCCTCTTCTTCACAGTCTCAAGTGGTGGAAAAAGGTTTGTATCCACAATTAGTTTGGTGAGCCAATCGCCCCCCCATTTTCCCATTGAGTAGCCTGATAATAAAGAAATACCCAAGCTTCCATCTCCTTCTTGGTACATGTCCGCTTCTTCGCACTAGTTTTTCTCACTATAAACTGCAGTTCTTTGACCATCAGCCCCATCAAATAAGAGTATTATATGTCCATAAATTTCTCCTTCGCCTTTTCCGCCGGGACGATTCCATCTTCGGAGTCCAGACCCTCCCCATCTTCTTCAACATCCATGGCCGCCCCATTTTCACCATGGAGAGCATCGAATCTTGCGGTTAGGGCGGCGGTGGCGGTAGCGCTTGGGTCTACGAGTAGTGCGAGTTGGGCCGGAGTTAAGCCAGATCTATTGATAGATTCTCCCACAGCAGGACTGCGATCTCCACGCAATCCTGCAAAATTGGGGGTGTTCGCAGATTCGTTATTACATTAAGGCTCCGCTGATGGAGAGTCTGGTCCGGGCTCCAGCAGTAATCTATGGCCATTTCCATCAATGGGAACATCCCGCTAAACTACACAACGCCTTTTCGGAGGAGGACTAGTAGATAGATTGGGTACACGGAAAGAAGGAGAGGCTAGGAGGTTGCCCAAAGAGACCGGGTGTAGAGATTGGAAAGGTGTTACATCATGCTCGCGGGGGATACATCGGCCAACCGTAGGTTCGTGATGCAAAGGTTGAATGCGCCACGCATTTCCAGCGACTGCATATGCGTTTGCCCTTGAAGATGCAGGTGGCCGGTTGGGGGGACGTTTCCGAATTTCAGACCTGGGGGGAACGTCCGTGCGTGCAGGGATCGGTAGCGAGTATTATAGATCTCCGCTTCTTCAGACGGTGTACTCATCCTAATCGCTGAAACCGACCCCGGTGATCCCCGCAAAGTCGGACATGGAGGCAATGGAGGCAATGGAGGCGACTGTGCGGGTACCCGTACATTCGGACATATCTCATCGCTCCCCGAAGGGGTAGAGGGTTCCAATGACTCCGGAGTGGAAAGAATTTATGCCGGTACTGGGGCAGGGGAGTCATGAATGATGTGGGATGGAACCTCTTCCCGTGCGTAGCTCAACAACGTATACGACGGGTCAATTGATGGAGGATTGGGGGTCGTTCGATCCATGGTGAGGATGTTAGATAGTTACAATAAACCTATTGTTGATAACTCACATTATATATATCACCAAAAGGGATCTTCAATTGCCCGTCACGTATTCCAAAACAAATTACTTCCGCTGCATGCTACCAATAGTCCCTGATGTCCTATTAAACTGTCCGTTCGAATCCTGCACCTCCAACCAGAGGGAAATTAATGGATTCGGTCTCTGTAAACAAACATAGTGAACATATTGTTAGTTTTGATATGCCTTTCGGACCCTCTTTCGCGTTCTAATCTACAATATGAATGTATTTCCTCTATTACATTACCCAATCTCTCTTTCTGTGAGCCCCAAAAATCCTCCGCATGCCTCTGCAAAGGTGAATGATCAGCAAATGGCCGTTCACCTTCGCTCTGTCCCATACGGATGTTGGAAAACTCCGGCACATGTGGCAATGAAAGGGCCCTGCGTATAAAATCAGTTAGGGGGAAAGTGGAGAAGTTAGCTACTCTAAAATAGCAATCAGTTTAGATCAACAATGGCCAAGCAGTGCCGAAACAATAAAGATGAAGATGCTGTATTTTACCTTCCCATGCCCCTTCCTACCTTCGCCGCGAAAGCGGGATCCCCTCAACATACCCCCTACGCAACTTCTACATGCTAGCACAAATACTACAATACAATCGTAACGTTTCTACCACCTTCGCGTGCCGCGTGGTCACGGGAGGTTTCCTTTATCCACGAGCGGTCCATTTCCGCACCCGATTGGGTCCCCGGACTGCCCGTATCGAGGTCCGGGCCATATTGCGGATATCCAAAAAAACAAGTGCAGGTCCATAGACACATTTCGTCATAAAACGACAGCTGTCCTTCTGCAACAAACCAGCGATCACCTCTTACAGGCTTGCACATCAACTCTCTTTTTATTACCCCGCAACTGAGCAGCCCCCGTCACCAGAACACCACACACTACCGATTGCACAGAAATCAAGAGAGAGAGGGGGGCTCAAAAAGTGGAAACGCCGCGCCGTGATCCCCGTGATTAATTTGAAACGTCTTATAGTAATCAACCAACCATATTGCGCCGCACCACTCCCTTTTGGCAACTCGTTACCACTTTCGCCCCGTTTAGAAAGGCCCTCATGGGTTGGCTAGATGAGAATTACTAGATTACTAGAATGCTTTAGTATATATGGAATTGATTAGTAGTTGTAAGGGTACCGATATATTTGCCTACTGTAAAGTGGCGCAGGCCTGCCATTATATACTAAATAACAAGAGATATCTTATATCAGGCAACGTCATGCGACAGCTCAGTGATTCACCTTTTCCTCTTCGAAGATTACAAGTAGGAAGATGCAAAACAGTAAGGATTACTGCAAAGCCGGATAGCACTCTTTCTGCATTTGGTTTGAGCAAGAAGCTCGGAGAGATCCAGCGTCAGCCACTACACGCTTATTGTTTGGTGAATCTACAGTACAGTAAAAGCTTGTAGGTCAGCTCCCACCTTCGAGGGAGGCGTTCACACATCAAGTGAGCGCGAGGGAACAGGGGTTCGTTGCTTCTGGAGGAGATGGAACGTTACAATCGAGCAAACCGGCATCTCCGGGCCGTTATAGTGCATATTCAGATTATACGCTAGAATGTACGGATTCTGTAGGCGGCCCGGGTCATTGTAACACTACAACGGCCTGGGGCCCCAAGCGGCTGTCACACTGTAACTGGCCCCGGGCATTTGGCATACGGAGAATACTTCCTCAGCCCTCCCTCCTGGCGAAAAAATAGTTGGGATAGCAGGCTGCTATTAGCAGCTCCCCTTGGTACGGAACAGGCAACAGTAGGGGGTTGCCTTATAGTTTCTGCGGCACTGTACGTAAAGTTTACAGTGCCGTGCCACGTTTATTCAGCGTCTACTGTGAATACCCACGTACAATATTTTAGAATAATATATTTAGTGTGGAATGAATCTATTGCAGACTGTACAGTAAATTGAAGCTTTAATACTGTACTGTAGTACTGTATGCGATACTTGATGGCCCAATAATATTTGCACTAGAGACTACTACAGTACAGTACAAACTTCATAAATACGATTGGTATGCTAAAATATCAGTGTAATTAACTATGGCCACCACAACGACCGCCGCGTTGATTGTGACGTGATCACGTCAGCATCAGCGTCAGGCTCGTTAGAGAGAGCGGTGACTTTTATATTTGAGTAATTTTCATCGGGGGCATAACCTGACGTTATAACGTGTTGGCTTCTACGGTTAATGGCTATGGCGTTTGCTCTTAAGTATGGGAGAGGTGACTGCTGCTTTGAGGGTCTAGAGATGGTGGATTCGAAGCGACGGCGATGGCGTGTTTCTTCGGTAGAGTGGTCTGACGGTCCGGGCTTTAGGCGCGTAGCGAAAAGTTTTTAGAATCCGTTCTGTGATCTCGTGCTGAGCTCCTTTGAGGAATCTGGTTGGATGTGTGTGTTGAAGCAGGCTCAGGGCTGAGAAGTCTTGGCCTAGGTTGTAAGTGTTATGGAATTCTGATATGATATTTTGAAGACGTTAGAGGGCTGGGAAGCTGTTATATGGCATACAGCCTGTGGTAAGGTGGAGGGTATCAGGGATAGAGCAGGCGTGGGTAGGGGCTGATATAGTTCGTGTCTGTTTAAGGCCAAGACCACCCCTCCTTGATAGGGGAGTACCGAGTTGACATGTTTTGTCTGTGGTGTCCATGTGCATAGTTTCGATGGCCCTTCGCATTCCCTTGTAAAATGAATTGCAAGCGGAAGAGGTGATGTGCGGCGGGGTACAGCAAAGCGCCTGCATCATGCGGCTCTGATTTGCGCTTAGAAGCAATAGTTGAAAAGATAGGTGAGGGTCATTGATGTCGTTTAGTCGCTCCTATATGTATGGGAATTTTGCCAGCCTGCGTTTGATGATGTTGATGCATCCATTGTCGGTCCCAACGGGGGCGCCAAGGATCTCAATCGCCCCGAATTCGAGAATCTCGCCACGGATCTTGCCAGGGATTGTTGTGGGGTGTGAAAAGAGTGCAAGATTGGTGTGAGTGTCAGGGCTGGTATCCACGCCTTCGTTTTTATGAAGGTGACCCGGAAGCCGATAGGGGCGCCTTCGTTGATGAACGTGTGTTTGGTTTATGAACATGATCAGGTGGGTTCTTCGGCACTGATCTCGGCATCAATTCTGCAAGGTCTCATTGTTGCAGGTGTCAAACCAGTGCGACTATTATCATGGGGTCGTTTGTAAGATGCAAGTGAGCGGGTAGTGAGGTCAGGAATGGACTTGGTCTGGTCACAGTTATGGGCGAAGCGTATTAGGGACGAATAGGATTGGCGTAAGATATCGGCGTAGTGGTATCGGGACGTCCATTAGCAGTCATCGTGTTCTAGTCTTTCGATCTCAGACACGATGCCAGGCATCATTGCCCTGGCATCGGCGAGGGCCTCGCATGTTTCTGTGAAGGAGTTGACTGGCATGATGGTAACGTTAGGGGTCTTACGGCCTCATTTTCGGCAACAGTACGGATGCCAGCGAAGGCCTCATCCATGACAGCCATGCCGGATCCAGGGGCGATTGCAAAAAGCGTTTTGCGGGTTGCGTGATGGGTTAACTGGTCGGTAACTACACCCCTGTTAACTCAATTAATGTTATGGATTAAATAATATTAATATATGTTTAAGTTATTAACATTTAATGTCTTTCTACTCAAACAGTCTGGGAATAAGTAATGTTAAGGGCATCTCCACCGCATGCCCTATTCCAAAACCTATTGCTCAATTTCGAAATAGGGCGGATTGTGATGCCTCGCCGTGGCGATATATTTTTATATAATAGAAATAAGATAGGATAGATCTCCTCGGTGTCCTAAAATCTCCGGGATAGGTCACGATGACATCAAATTCTATTGAATAGGACAAACACAGGGCATGCGTCCATTGGCTCATCCTTCGGCAACACCCCGGAATCATTACAGTATAGCAGTTATCCGGGCTGTTCATCCCTTCTCCAATGTGTACCCGTCTTGGAAGGAACCCACCCCATGTTCGGAGAATAATTGACGAGATGGGCCGGGGAAAGAGCTGGGACCTGGAGGAAAACTACGTACTCGCTCGAGCATGGGTTTCTGCATCGGAGAATCCCATTGCGGGTGCTGATCAGAAGTCGAGTACGTTCTTCGGCACTCTCCACCTGCGTTTTGCTAAAAAGGGACCGCCACCCAGTTTTGTGGTGGACGAACGCTACGGGCTGCGGACTGCGATCTGCTTTCGGAAGCACTTCACGGATCTCTCGGCTGACCAGTGCAGAAGTTCTTGGTGTCGCTCCGAAAGTTGCACATGTGCCAAGCGACAGGCGTGACGGAAGATGAGATAGTGGAAATGGCCGTAGCCGTCCACCTCGGGAAAACGAACACGATGAACTCGACTTCAAGTTGAACGTGAAGAAGAATTGGAACTCGTACAAGGCATGGACGGTTCTCCTTGAACACCCCAAGTGGATCAGCGCGCCAGTGTCGTAATCGCAGAAAGAAGATGTGAAGTGCAATGAAAGTGTAGTGGTGGTCGACAAAAGATGTGGAACGAGTACGGCATTTCAGGGGGCGATTGCGAATGGAAGAAAGGGTGAGGGCAACGCCTCTACTACTAGATCGCTAGCGAAGAGTGCTGAAAGTTTCAAGACCGGAACAAAGAGTGCCGAAGCGCATGATCAAGAGGAACTGCGAAAAAACGCTGTGCGGTACATGGATGATTGAGCCAAGCGCAACTATGATACTCTGGAGGAAAAGAACGCTATTGAAGTGTTCTAGAGGCCGGAGGCCGTAGGACGCCCAGAGATGACGGCTTTCTTTGACGCCATTCGAGCGGTGCACCTCTCTCAAGCCTTGAAGCTTGCGAGAATGACTCAGGAAGTGAGGAACTAGGAAATACGAGCATCAGGGCATGATCCTAATTGGCAACCGAAACCGGGTGCTCCAGAGCCTTCAGTTAAGCACAGCGAAGAGATCGCCGTTCGAGAGATCCAGGACACGCCAGATGCTTGAAAGTGACTGAAAATAGCCCAAAATGTCCTTGGGGGCGCGTTACCCACCATGCCGTGGTGCACCCCAGACCCCGCTCGTTTGCGTCCCTTTGCAGAGATTGCGGCCCTAAGAAAGCTATCTTTACTTGGTACTATCCGCTGCTACGATTCCATATGTGTTCCACGAGATCAGATTTGAGAGACCAATGTTCCGTGCTGTTCTTCACCCTCTCCTCTTGGGAGTGCAGCATGAACGCCCACATACCTGGAGAGATCTGACCATGAAAGCTTTCCGTAGCTGACCGCGACATCCACTGCAATTTAGAGTGTTCGTTGCTGCTGCTGGATTCCGAGTGCTCCTGGTCCTCAAGACCAAATTCTGCTTCCATTTGGCGAGAATAGTTACGGCGGCGAAGCTACAAGATCACGTTATGCATCACTATGCACGCTTTAATGAAGTTTGAGATGTCATCGCGAAACCAGAACCGGGCTGGGTTTGGAAGAATATGAAACCGTTCCAGTAGGACTCCAAACGCTCGTTCTACATCCTTTCGAATTCCCTCCCGCGAGGCGCAAAGCCCCCTGTCTTTTCTAGTGCGCGGGTGGCGGAACGTCTTGACGAAGAGTGCCCTATCCGGGTATATTCTGTCAGCAAGGTATTACGGAAGGTTTCGTTCCACTCCGTTGATCGTATACGGAACAAGTGGTGGAAACTCCCCTACAAAAATACGGCCAAGTGGCGGGGAGTGGACTAGTAAATTAATGTCATTTCGAGATCCGGGACGGCAGAAGAAAGGGTGCTCTATCCATAGCTTCCCATCAATTATTGGTTCCAGAATTATTTTCGGCTTCTTTTCCTCTCCTTTGTACTGACCGGCCCATGCTACAGGGCAATTATTCCTTTCCCAGTGCTGGCTGTCAATGCTGCCAACAAATCCAGAAAAATCACACGCAGCATTCACTACCATTATCAGTTCTAGATCTTCCACCCTCGGCTCCTGTAGATATTCACTTCCGGAGCACTGAACAATATTAGAAAAACATCGCTTAGTGGAAAGCAAAACGGGAATATCTGATAACTGCAGTTACTCATCCAAGGAGTCTGCAGCGACGCCGTACGCGAGCATGCGTATTGAAGCGCTTATATATTGGATTGGATGAATTCCTTCCCCGTTTAATCCATCTCGTCTTCGTACAAAAATGTCACGGCCTGTAAGAGATTGCTAGATGCGGGAAAAGACAGAACTCGGAATTCGAAAGCGCCTCTCGAATTCTGCATCAATTTATTTTGAGCTGGCGTTGGAGTAGTCCTGCAGAAACGTTTCCTTCGCATAGCCAAAGTCGCGAGCTACATTACACCTCTTTCTTGATTGAGATCCTGTACGGTTTGTCGAAACTGGCCCTGTGACTGGCAATATATTTGGGGCGACGAGGTATGCAATTTGGTAGTCATCCCTCGATTCTTGTGAAGATTCGCTTTGGTCTTCCATGTTGATGGGTTCCTGCCCAGGTGATAGCGGAGGAGAATATAGAATAGGGTGTTGCGTGTGGTATGCAATTTTATCTCTAAACGATGGATTCCAAACGTGGCAAGGAAATAGAAATGACCATTTATCTTTTACCACGTTTACATGCTTTTCCTTCTTTAGGAATAGATTAGATCATGCGGTGGAGATGCCCTAACTATAGCATTTTAAATGCTCTGTATTACCGTCAAGGTGTATTACTTTCGACCCATTTGGAATTTTCGAACGTTCAAATTTGAAACAGTAACGGTCTGAGCATGCCGGGGAGCAATGTAAAGCATAAGAGCATCTCTACTCATCGCGGAATAGAAAATCTATTTCATCTTTTAGGAATATGACAAATGTGCAACTCTACTAATCTGATATATTCGTATCCTTTAGTAAACGGAGAAAAGAATGGCACCAGAATTTCCTATCGAGCAGAGAATAGCTGATGAAAATCATCTATTCTATCGAATAGCAATTCCACACAGCATCATGTCATTGGATAGTCTTGCGCGTCAAACCTCCTCAGGACATCCTGTGGGAAACTTGACCTCCCGCCTTCTAGAGAAGGCGACCAAATCCTTATCCAATCCAAATTTCTCCTCACGATCGAGATGGGTCGTGGAATGGGATAGGACTCAGAAGAGAACGGAGAGCTTGCGTGCGCATGGATTGCGGCGTCCGATGACCCCGTTGTGGGTATGAACCAGGAGTCCAAGACCTTTGCCGAGACTCTGCATCACCGTCGCTAGAGTCCTCTTCTGGAGGTTGCGACATTGTTGCGGTGGCGGAGTCCAGGGCGGAGTGCCGATCGGTGAGGGAATGTGAAATAGCGTTTCGTAAGTAGGGTGCGGAAGGTGTCTATTTTTATTGAAAATAGAAGAGTGTTGCGGAAATAGAACTCTCTAATGAACACTGTGCACTTGGCTAAGCAAAGAAGATTATAAATTTCTATTTTTGATTGAGTAGAGATGCTCTAAATTCCTCTTCACATCCACCACCTCCTTCTCCTGCGCCGCCTACTCTTTGAGCTCAGACTAGTCCTTCCCACCCGTCCTTAAATCTGGTGCCTCTCTCTTTGAACACCACTTCCTCACCAGTCAGCGCCCCACTTTCTCAATTTCTGCTGCTGTCTTCAAAACACATCCCATCCTTTTGTTTTGCCAAACATCTCTAAAGGCCACTCTCGGTAATCGACAACAACCCACCGACTCCACTTCTACCACATTTACCAGTACAGCCTCTCTCTTTTTGATTGAAACGAACATGGTCTCAAGCTCACCATTTGTCGCGTGCCTAGAACGCACCCGTTGCCCGCTGCTCAAATTTCAAAAGCAGACTTAAAAACCGCGGCCCAGACTAGGACGACCACCTCCGAGGATGAAGACGAGACACAGGAAGGTGCCGTGGAAGGCCGTAGAATACATGGAAGGGAAGGTGCAGGCAATGATGCACCAACACCTGGCAAGTAGAGTTTGTAAAAAGTATTACCAATTTCACACCTGGAAAAGATTGTTACTTGTAAGTATGAGGAGGTCGCAAGAAACGGAGACAAGAAGTTATTCTCAAAAACCGTTCGTCGGTTCCAGGAATTATTTCGCAGTTCCGATTGTGCTGATGTCATACGGGCAATGCGACTTTGGAGAGATCGATCTCGTTTAATAAACGACAATGAGGATGTCAATGTAGTATTCAGAACGCTCCGGAGACTACGTGATGCTAAAAGTTTCCCTAGTCTTTCGGTAGAAGGTCGGTGTAGAAGTGCGACTCCTCCAGATGGAGTCGTGCTAGCTTGTGGGAGGGAGGAGCTCTCAAGGTTCAGGAGACCAGAGATCTCACGCCCTGCGTTGGGCGAGACCTCGCAACTAGTTCGGTGAGCTGAGTTGCAACAGCAAGGGATCGTCTACTTGGCGAATCAATCCAGTAGAAATGGAGTGGTCGAATGTCCGCGAAATCCGCTCCAACGGGGAGGAGGGGTAAACCATAGTGGGAATAAGACTCTCACGCAGAGAGAGCCCCTAGTGATGCGGTTTGGGGGATAAGGGGTAGTCACAGGATGTAGATCTGCGTGGCTAACCTAAGCCGGTGCATCCCTAGATTGGGAGCGGACGCGACGAAGGCGCCAGCAATGTCTCTCCAATAAGGAACAGCTGTGGACCTATGGTGGTCGAGGAAATGTACCGTCTGACCCGACGGGTTCGGAGGGCTTGGAGGGATCTCCTTGGGATCAGGAGCAACCAGAAGGTTGGAGACCACCTCACTTTAGAGGGCTGGTGCACCGTACGAGTAACGTAGAGCCTACAGGCTAACACCGTCCGTTACGTCCCTAGAGTGGGAGGACGCGGAGTGATGCGCGAGTAGCTTCCTCCACTGGAGGTTTTGCTAGTAGATAGAAAGCACTTTTAGAAAAAGGGAAGTTGAGGGTACTCGCCGGTACCACTCAGGGATCGCTCTGTTATTCAGAGCTCCCTTATATACTTAGACGTAGTCTTAGTTGATCTACGTAATTATATATCCAATATTTAGGATACTTCTAGTGCGCACCGTATGGCCACACATCCGCATCTGGTGGCTGACACTGCCATTCATAAGGGAAGCTGTCACATGCTGTACCCTCTTCCAGTGGAAGGGGTGGAGTACCCGGGAAGTTACTCGGCCATTACACCTGGGTAGTGCGGTGCCGATGGCGCTTACACCTGTGGTGGTGTTTTTGCCCTCAGTGCAGTCTAACACGAACGGACGTAAATTGGGTCGGCGGGGCCTTGCTGTACTGAAAGGTACCCCACGTACCAGGGCTTGGCGCCCGTTCCGTACATCTAATTATTAATGGGAATGCAAACCACTGAGGTTTGGAATTTGATAAATAAACCAATAAGGTTTCGAATTTACCTGACGGTAATTGTGAGCGCGTAGCCAATGAGGCTTTGCCATCGAGGGTTGCAATTAGCATTCGTACTACAGTTATGCTTTGTGGATCTACTGCAGTCTTGTCATGTGTAACGAGAACAGGCTGGAAAACTGTGCCCCTAAGAGCAAAGACCGGCCGGGTTAGGAAATGTTGATGCAATTCATTTCGATTTAAGAGAATAGTTTGAACGACTGTCGGCGCTTTGGGTTAAGTTTATCCTTACCACTTCGAAACTTCTTCCACTTCTAATTTTGGAGGACTGGTGAATTACTGCTTTACTGCGCAAACTTGCTGGATCCTCGAACTGATCAGCTGCTGCATGCAAAGATATCACTCGGTTGGGTGCAGGGTTTCACAAATCGATACATAATTGTGAGCTGTGACCACACTGGAAAGAACAGGATGAGTCCTTCAAAGAAGGAAGAGGTGGAAATGGCGGCTGCAGCGCACCTTGGTCATATATCAGGGCTTTTTGCGACTAACCAAATCGAAGAAATGACGTCGAGAATGCTGACGAAACCCTTTTTGTCATTAATGTTCAAAATGGGAAAACAATGGGGTTCTGTGGATCTGCGAAAGTGAAGTATGCGGACTTCGTTAGTGGCGGAGAGCGATTTAAGAAACTCGTTCAGTTAAGTGGGGGATGCGATTATAAAATTGAACCGCCATTTCTTGTTTTTAAGAACAAAGATCGCAACTATCCGATACATGGTGTTACATACGATGTGGAAGGTATGAGCTACCGTACCTGTCCTAAAGGCTGGATTGAAACCACCCTGATGCCGCAATGGCTTCGGAACGCCGTGTAATTCGACCGCTCCCGAAATATCGCAAACGGTTTCTCTATTTGGATAATTGAATTGGTCGCAAGGATACACCGGAGTTTCAAAGTGCATGTTCGAATGTCCATACGGTGATGAGATATTTCCCCCCAAACGCAACCTACCTGATACAGCCTTGTGATAGTTTTATTATTCAAAAGATCAAACGAGCATGGAGTACGGAGTGGGAATCGAGCAAGCTGGACATGATTCGGCAGAAAAAGTGGAAAGAAAGTGCAGGGAAGATTGCAAACCCCAGTAAGACCAACTTATTGAAGCTGGCTGCTAGGTGTGTCCGCTCAGTTAATTTTCAGCGAGACTAGGATGGAATAACATATGCCAGGAAAGCCATGAATTTCACCGGGCTTGCGCTCAATAAAAAAGACCTCTGGGAGACTTCCCAGTTGACCCCAGCTCTGCAACCTATTGTGAGTTAGCACAAGGTTCTGTTTGATTCTGCTCGTTCTGAGGCAATTCGTACTTGAATTATAAATTACTGATAAAAGTCCCGTTTCCAGGGTTAACATTAATTTTTGAACTAAAAAGTTATTGTTCTTATTTTTACTTAAAATGGTGGCCAAATAATGTTAATATTAGAATAATAACCTTATACTTTATACCTCTCCTTCAAAACAGGTAAAGAATTATTGTTATTAACATTAATTGAGTTAGCTGGGTGTAGCGAACCGTGAACACTCGCCGTGGCGCCCACACGTGTACGGATGACCAGAGATGCAACTCTGTCCGTCCTGTCCGGGTGCTCAGCGATGCCAGTTCGTCCACGTGTACGGTACGGCCATCCATGCGGTCCCAGGGTATGAGGACAACGTGTCTCGGGAGTGGCACGCGCCCTCCGGGGTACAGTGCAAATGCAGTAGAATTAATTAGAAAATATTACAAATTAGTGTAGAACTAGTGGCTCCGTTGCGGGCTCCGCCCACAGCCTCTTTGTGTTGGTTTTGCATATTAATTCCTTCTAATCTGTACCCGCCGCCCTTGCCCCTGCGTGCTCGCACGTTTCCCCGCAATCACCAGTTCCTCAACCTGCCCTCCCGTGGTTGCCTG
>JAUBNZ010001096.1:0-12562 GCA_032355485.1 Bonnemaisonia californica
TGCGGCGGCCGGGGCGGCGGCCCCTGGCCCTTGGGGGCGGCGGCCGGGGGGCCACGCGAGGGGACGGGTGTGTACGGGTGTGCATGTCGGCACGGGTGGGCACCGCTGTGTACCCTGGCCCAGGTGGGCGTGTGGGCACGGGTGGCGCGGTAGGCACGGGTGCGTAGGTGAGGGCATGGGTATCAAAGGGGACCCGTGTGTGGTGAGGATGGGGGACGGGTGACTTCAGGGTTACGGGTGGGTACGCGGGCATGGGTGTGCACAGACATGGGTGGCTACGGGCACAGGCATGGGCTCTGGGTGATCCTTTTGGTCACTCCCATCTCATCCGTGTAGACTGGCCGAGACACGCTGCGATAGGGGCAAGGAAGGCCTGGATGCAGGTCCGGGGAAGGGGCACAAAGGAACAGGGGTGGACAGGGGCACGGGCCGGGCGGACAGGTGAGCAAACCAAGCGATGGTATTCCTCTACTTCAATTAGTGGTCCACAGTAAGCAACAAACAATTGGCTTGTTCAGTTTCATATGACATACACTTGTCGAAAGTCAACTGTAAGGAAGATTCCTATAGACGCTGTGCTGCTGTTCAGGATGTCAATAAAAATAGTACGCGATGAGTACACGTGTATAACACTGTAAGTAACTTTCCATAATGGAAACAGGGGCATGAGATAGAAGCGAGAATGGAGACGGGAACGAAGGAGAAAGACGGATGGTGTGTATATTATGGGTGTATTAGACGGATGCGAACGCTTGACGGAGAGCATGGTGTATGAAAGGGAGAAAGGGGAGGGAGGGAGGTAGTGATGGAAGAAGGGGACAGAAGACGGAGACAGTGACCAAAACGGAAGACTGAAACTGAAGGCGGACACGGATGGTGGAGTCCGAGACGTAGACGGAAGGCGGACACAGAATACAGATTGGAAAGATGAATGATGCAATTCCTATACAAAGGCACTGAGGACGAAGCCCGCAACGGAGCCACTAGTACTATACTAAATCTAAATTCCTTGGTACGAAACTGTAAGTAACTCCAACGCATTGGTTATACGTGTCGAATTCTGTCGCATACAGTACCAATGCTGTTTCTCCGGCAATTCTTTCTGCAATTTGCACATATTTTGCAACTGGATCCGCATGTGACATAGCGCGTTGAATCTACGCCATTTCTGCATGGATAAAGCAAGTTCCCCGCCATTGAATTCATTTTCCGCCTTCCTCCCAAATTGGATGCACTTCCATCAAGATCAGGACGAACCCATCTGGGAGAAGGCTGGTGTTGCTCTTTTTCTCCACTTCTCGCCGACGCGGAAATTCCTGGATATGGGGATCTTGTCATCGAAGCGTTTACAAAGGTTCTGTAAGTTACACTAACCTTTGCAACCATGTCAGCAACAACCATGCAAACAAAATCGCAGATAGAGCGGAACGTGTCTTGGCACGACCACGTGAAGAATTTATCTCACACTCAAGTACCCTCCAAAACAATATCTGCTCATGGGTGGCTGGAACTTGTTAAAATTGGCCTAAAACCGTTTTCCTTGTGCGAAAGCAATTTTTCCGGTGTCACATCAAGCACCAAACTATTTTCCGTAAGACCTTAATGATACATGTGCAGTAATTCACTATTTGAGTTGAACAAAAAACCAAGGGACTTCTCCCCGACTCGTGTGCTGTCAATTTCGATGGCTACACTGGCGGTGATACGCACTACGTCTGTGTTTTCACTTCGTTTCCATTTGTGGCATCCATCGAATTCAACGCAGTTCTTTTGGGTCTCTCAGCCATGGAGAACGAGGTATCTCTGGACGCGGGTGAGCACTTTGCATTTTTGACATTTGGAAACAATTACAGTACGAATCTTGCCTTTGGGAGGCGCGTTGGTCCAATTTTCGCTTCGTCGGATGCCACATCCGTAGTACAACTTGGCCCTTAAGGACATTCTAGTTGGGCACAGTTTTAATTTCAAGAAGGTTCATGGAATAATGTAGAAACTACGCTATCAGATTCCTTCCGCCCTACTCCGAAGATTCACGCCGTTGAAGCCGAAGAAATGTAACGAGACCCGTTGGAGCTCGGCCTGCAACATGTTTTTGCGATATAACGGTATCAAACTATTGTTTGCTGGTCTTGCTTTGCCCGACTTGAATGAACTCGTGCTTAGTGCGGAATAATACCGCGATATTGAGCATCTTTGCAAACGCCTTAGTGATAAGGACTCCATCATCAAGGAATTACGAACGGACAAGATTACTCTTTCAGACGCAAGGTCGCTTTCGACGCGGTGATTGACAGATATCCAAGTTTAGAGCAACGTATCGGTCTCAGATCACGTATTGTCGAAAATGCCAATATGCAGATGGGGATTGTGAAGGTTCAAAGAAACGAAGATTTAAAATTGACAGATGCTGAAGAGAAGGCTATCCACGATCTTCGAAAACCTGATAGTGAGACCAGTGAGACAGTTAGTAATTTGGATGGTTCATTTACCGCACGGCTTCTGAAAAGACAAAAGAAAGAAGACGCGAAATCAGCTTCAGCATACCCCGACTTTCGCTTTATAATCCCGACGTCAAATGTTTGTGAACATCTTTTCTCGAAAGCAGGGTACACTCTTACAGATCGCCGCAAAGGTTTGCTTCCCGCTAATTTAAAGTCTCAAATGTTCATGCATAAGAACGCGAGCCTCTTGGGCGTTGCAGATGTCCATCAGATCTTGCAAAAAACGTTCTAGTTTTGAATTTGAATGTTTCCACTGCAAAAAGATTATTTAATTATTATTTTTCTCCATGAATAATTAAAAACATTATTTACCGACAATCCAAATGAAATTAATTTATTCTTTGAAGTTTTTGAAAAGCAATAATTGTCTGCAATAGAAAATAATTTAATTTAATTTTAACTTGTTTTTACCTGGGTTTGTAGTTCCCCATACTAGAAAGGAGCATTGCTGCCCTAAAATTTTCTTGCTCTTCCGCTCAAGTCGCCAATTTAGTAAATTTGCTCTTCCCCTCCAGTCGCCAATTTACCAAATTGGCAACTAGAGCGGAAGAAATTTAGCAATTTTCGAAATTGGCGACTGGAGCGGAAGAGCATTGAATTTAAACCATCTTTTCCGGCCAAGGGCCATCGGAATTTCTGAAGAACTAACTAAAATAAGGTTTCCAATTCAGAACTAACTAAAATAAGTTTCCGATTCAGAAACGTTATTTTAGTTAGTTCTTTCGAACTGCGCCAAGCATGTAATCAACCCCTACCTTACCTGGGGAGCACATTACCACCATTACCACGTACAAATTTAATACGTTTTGTGGGGCGGGTATGACATGGATTGGTCCTTGAACTTCGAAGTTTGTACTCGACATACACATACATCACTGTAAGTACCTCGACTACCTTCAGATCGTGGTAATAATCTATTACACACAATACAATTCCACGTCTGGCTTTCATACTTCACTAAAACTATTGACTAATATATACGGCATTCCTATCGCTACATGCGTTCTGCACTTTCAAAGATCCTATTCACCAAGGTTTTCTCACTGTCTAATACAGCATTATTCAGCTAGTTCTAGGTCACGTTGTACGACATCTAGCCGTGTATAGCAGAATGGAGACCCCCACCAGCATTCGCTTTACTGGATTACAGTAAATTATCTTTTGTATAGCACGGTAGACAGTACATCACATGAAGAGCTCCTTCCAGAAGCCACTACGATATTATGATTTTAACTTGGCCCATCAGATGGCCTACCTAAAAGTCATCATGCAGCAAAGTTATGATTTCACTTTAATTGATAGAATATTGGTGAAACGAACTCAGGGACCGTGCATCCCTCGTAGTTCGCAGGTACCTTAAGGGCCTTCAATCCGAATCGTAATCGTAGATAATGAGCAATCCAACCTTCTGTGAACTGCTCGAAGTCGGCTCCAGATTCTAGAGCTAGAGTCCAGAAGCGCTGCAGTAATGAATAGTGGAATCGTACAACGCTTTGCGTTGCACACTTTCAGCGCTTACAAAGAGCAGGTGTATGAAACAATTACCACCTGTGCCTTTCATAGGACCATGCAAGGTATACTTTCAGCTGTACGTTTCTGTAACGCAAAACGGGACTTTCCTTTGGTGCTCTGTAACTTATCTGATAGGGAGTCAATTCGCATACGAGTTGAGTCACCTAACGCATCTCTGCACAGCTTGTCTCAAAGATCACATATTCACTGTGAATGCAAGAGATTGGGTGATTGCGACTCACATCACGAAGTTCGGGTGCTCCAACAAGCAGAGCGGTGTAGCCAGTAGCGCTGGACGATGCTCCGTACAAATATTGAGGTGTCGGCGACGCACACTGTCGACAGATCAGCAAGGAAAGTCGAGAACCTCAGCAATGTTGCGTTGAACAGGGCAGTTGGCTATAGAGGAAATGCCAGCCTTTCCTTCGTTTTGCATGACTGCATGGGCGTGGATGGAAGGACGTGTATTGCTGGAGCTGTGGATTGGCAAGACGTTTAGAACGTAGTTTGCTTTTAATCGAGGAATTTTTGAGTCCCGGTGTTAAGGTCAAACCGCGTCTACGTACTGCGTGCCCAAGAGAGGGAAACGTGCTTGTGAGAGACATATGTTGGTTGCCTCCTGGCTGCGAAGTCAGACAACAGCTCGAGTAGCCTCGTATTTGCCACGAGGCGCAGCCGAGGGCAAACAGAGCATGGGCAGGGTTTCTGGTCCGATTTTTTCTACGGATTACAACTGTGAGAGTCTCGAGCATCCTCTTTCGGAATATGGGGATGGGAGGAGTGGAATGATGTAGAGATGACAGAAGATTAGAATGATAAAAAAACCTTTTTGAGTTATTGCAACATTCCTTGCCTGGATCTGTATCATAACAATGTGATTTATCACATACTTAATGGTACATTACAACCTGTTTACTAGTACAATAGTACTCTATTAGTACTCTTGTCCTAGAGCAAATCGGGTGTTAAATTTCTTAAAGCACGAAGCTTAATCTCCGAGAATAAGCCGGGCTTCACAATTCCGCTCTAGTGACGTCAGCTATCTTGAGCGGTACGGTACTTTACAGTTTTGGCCGAGACTAAAAGGCCCCCTTATTTTTGCCAGTAGTGTACCAAGGGAAGCAGCTATCCCGGAAATGTTTTCGCCAGTCTGTCGGGCTCAAGAAGCATTCTCTGTGTGTCAAAAATATCTGAAACACATGGGGCCGTTTGGCGTGGGGCTCGCGAAAACTGATTTTAGAGGGGGTAATAACTATAATGCCCCCTCCTATTACTAAGCAACCCTGTCAAAAATATTAAACTAAGTGCCTCGATTTCGATACCTCGGACCATCCTAAGATCCCACGAGCCCTTGGAGAAAGTATTACCCACTTAGAGTCTACAAACCTACAGTAAAATAACTCTACGCATTGCTCTTTCCACATTTGTCTAGTTTGGGCTTCTTGTCCTTTACTCGTGAAGGTTTACTCCTAATTATTTATTGTAAAGCACTAGATTGAGTTAGTTTAGCTACCCGGGAACATTTGGAAACAGTTGAGGTAACCTTGAACTTTAGAGAAATCCCAAAAGGATCGGTTAACTTTTCTTTATGATTCTTAAATGCCGAACTAATGAAATAATGATAGAAAATGTCGTGAAGAGGACGGCGAAGGGCCCCGTCGAGATGCGGGAACCCATCCATTTACATCATATTACATATGATAGTGCAAGAAACCCAGGGTGCCTCACACGTTCTGCCTCCACTACAGTACTGTATAACAGTTGTGTTTAGCACACGGTACAATAGTACAGTACTCTCGGTACTGTCAGTGAAGTCGTACTGGGGTAAACAATTCAAAATGGAGAGTAGAGTGCCATACATAACTGCAAATGCCCGCTCCAAAAGTAAGGCTACTGTACATTTGTCATATTTGCCATACTGATTTGCTGTAAGGATGGCTGTGCTGAGACAACTAACTCTACGAGGCAAGCTGATAAAGCACAAGGTGCTTGAGGATGATAAATCCTCTTGTTGTTCGTACCTGTATATTTGATAAACCCTTACTCGGGTAAAGACCTTATCCGGTCCTCTACTTATGCTAAAAGCCTAGCTTTGTAATTACCTGACATCAGCGTCTTTGAAGCAACAGTTTGTATTCAACCTGTTGCGTATGACGCGCGTTAATGCAAAGCTTCATGGCCCTAATAATTGAGCAGCCATGCGTTCATATGTCTGCGGCATACTTATGTGCCTGCTATATCAGTGTGCATTATTAATGCATGTGGCGGCGGGATAATAAGAGTGCCAGATTAGATACATGCATTCATGGGCGATATCCATAAAGTAGCCCTCGTTATTTTGAGTAACCTTTGTACTGTCGTTCAATTACAGTATTTCGCTGACAAATCCCCTGACAACTGCAACGGTTTTATTCAGTTGCTGTTGACCATATTGTATTGAGCGACAGTAGATCTGAAAAGATCATATTCCATTGACCATTGGATATAACAGGCATATTTGGTTCGGGACTATTTCCAAGCCTTGCTATCCAGCTCCCATGCTGTATCTATATCGATAGTTAGCTTACCCACCACCAATTTTTCGTTGAGGATGCGGAATAGATTAGGATTCCTCTTAGTGAGTGCGTCGGCAAGGTTAATGGAGCCTGGGATCAACCTTAGTGTATCTAATTGGCAAGACTCAAAACTGTCTTTGAGTATTTCCACAGTTTGTCTGGTATGGTAGTCTTTGCCTTAGTGTAAAGTGGTTATAGTATCAAATATAGCTCTTGAATCAACGTGGAGCTTATGCTTAATCACCGCTTTTGGAAATAGAGATGTGAATCACTCCTAAAGTTGGAAAACTCTGCCGTCGGCATGTGCACATGCCAATACTTCTGAACCATAGGACGAGTAAACAACTCGTTTTTGCTTCGAACTTCTCTAGTCTATAGCGTGATATAAAGTACCATCTTCTTCAGTCTTGATAAGCAGGCCAGTAATGAGACCGGATTGACCATAGATTTGTGCTTTGCTTACGTTAAAGACAGCATCTGTAAACGTATACACATATTTTTCGAGTATTTCCCACGCGGTTTGAGGAAGACGATAGTTGGTTTCAATTTCATAATTTCCTTGACCACATCACTCGCAATTTTCAAATGGTTGACGCTTAAACTACTCGATTGTTGTCGAAGCCATGATGCTGCGAATGTTGAATGTTGGTAAAGTCCCACTTCCAAGAAAATTGAGGATGACTGCGATTCTTCTGTAGTGCGTCTTCTCGGATTCGTTAGCTTTTTAAAGATGATCCTTTTTTCGTTGGTGCGTCAATCCTATTGAGTTTATGAGCTCCAAGTACCGGTTCATTGATACGCTGATGTCACAATGTGTATTTTGTGTTATATCATAACCGTTGAACATGAAGTTCTCATCGACCGTTTCCGTTCCAAATTTGAACTTCTTGATGAATAATAAATATCCGAAGATAAGTAAGTCGTTTGTAACTTTTGAGACGAATAGTGTTATCTTCCCGCCCTCATCCCGTTGTAAATATAACTGTGAGATGCTAAAAAACGCTTTAATCCATAAGTGCGGACCATCCAGTTTTCAATGATGTTTGCCCATTTCCTGCCTGCTTCTACTATTCCATATGGAAGTAGGAGCTGCTTCCATAAAATGAGTCTATCACCCCGACCACTCCTGAGGCGGACGGACATATATTTCTCCCCTTATAGATTCAATTTGTAGATAAGCACCCTTGATATCATCCAATCCAAGCCGGAACCCGAGTACGGTAGCAACAGATGGCAATAGTCTTATTACGTCGAACTGAGCTGTGGAAGAGTCCTTTCGTATCTCTTCTATGCCCTTGTCGCGGTTTCCATGGTGAACGATGCGAGCCTTAAGTAGTCTTTCGCCAGACTCTTGCGTTTTGATTTTGTAAGCGACGTGTGATGTGATTACGTTACCTGTTCTAGGAACGTCCTTCTCGTGTACCATCTTGTACGCTTCTATCCAGGTAGAGCCATGTTTTTGATTGAAGGCTTCTTCAACGATCCATCGTGGTGCGAACTCCAGGCGTACGCGATTAACTTGTCATGGACCAATTTCATGGAACCAATCGTTCAGTATCCGTTGTTTATCGGATTTTAGTTCAGCAAAAGCTGTGGCTTGTGCGTCTTATATGTCTACATCACCGATATCGTTGGGTGGGTCTTCCTTTGTATAGGAATTTCAACAGGATGATCACTCGCCTGGTGATGCGTTGAATCCATTTTGTGTTCCGAGATGATTTGATGTGTTTTCACCTCCCCCCTCATCTTCCAAACGGTTTATACACAGAAAATAGTGAACAGGATAGTTTATGTGATACTGACGAGAGAGTGTCAAGGAAATTGGAGAGAGGGGGGCATACAAAACAATGTAGTTATATTGTTACTTGTTAGGCTCGTTTGTCAATTTCATCTTCCCATGAACATGTCGTGAGTGATACGGTTAGAGGCCCTTCGGGTATGAGCCGTATTTCTTCATAAACGACCTCATATTAGGGCCTTCGTTCTAATTAATTCGTTTCGCCAAGACTAAGTGTTCTGGTGCGTCGAGAACTTCACAATGAATAGATGCGTCCCTTTTATTTTTTTTGGTAGGTCCATAGTAGACCCATATATTTCTACCTTTCTTGAGGATATGGGATGGGATGACATGTGGTGTGCGCGTGTGAAAAAATTGTTCCAAGGCTCTTGTGGCCTTTTGTTGCTTGTGCGCTAAGATGAGGACGGTAGGTACGACGTTTGCTGGTATTCCAAGTACTGAAGGGCGTAACCCTTCGCCAGTTGAAATGAACTGAGGAGTTTTGATCCCGAAAATAAATTGGACAAAAACACAGCCAGATGAATTAGTGTGCCCATGTCCATGCTTGTATTTTCGACAGTGATGTTTTCGAATATGCGCTTTATCCTGCAGTTCTTTCTTTAGATAACACCAAACGTGTTATGCATACGTGCTGGCTGTCTAGGCATGTAATGGAATGGTGCCTTCACAAACCCTTGATCTACCAGGCCATTATTTCTGGATCCCCTGATAGTGCTTGTGGAGATCCGTGTATATGGATCCAATATATTTCGAAAGATTTGGTTATATATTTGTTTGTTCGATACGGCGCGGTTTTAATGGCGGAGTATCCGGAGAATACATTCACGATGTGTAAACACAATAATTTCTTGGGGCGAGTGTGAATCCACACGAATTCCATATCTACCTACTCATTGAAGTGTTCATCCACGTTTGGTAATGATGAATTGCGTTGAATAGACGAAAAGCCGAAACAAGAACATATTTTGCATGACTCAGTCACTTTGAGGAAAGCGTTGTCTAAATCTGATGTTAGCCTTCCGGTTAGTTGCTGGAACAGGTTTCTCATTTTGTTGCATGCGGCATGGGAGTAGCGGTGTATCCTCTTGGCTGTAGTTATAGAAGGCATGTACTGTAACGTGTCATTGGAAGCGATTATACTGCTGACGAGAGTCTTAGTGTTTGGTATTACTTCAAGACGTAAACGATCATCTCCAGGAACGATATATGTTAGTAACTTCCGTTCAGACGTATCGGATGGGCGATTTATGATTGTAGTATCTACAAAGCGCTGGATCTGGGGGCTCCGGACACTGCGTCCCTAGCCTCTCCAGTAGCGCGGTAGGGCACCAAGTTGCGGGAAATCCTATCTTCTTCACGGAGAGATAATGCCTACCGGTGGGACTTTTGCTCTGTGCAAGGGAGCTAAGGAGGGTGCGTCGAGTCGTAGCCGCCGTGAGGGGGCTACGATCTCATCGGAGATGAGCGGGCCGACTCCACACAAAGCCCGTTGCCGGGAATGCAACGGGGAGGACCGGGAGAGAAGTGGGCGAATTGTACCTTCCGAGGGGTACAGTGATAGGATTTGGAGGGCGTTAGAGGGCAGGACGGAACGTTGAGGGGAAGGGGAGCGTGTCATAGGACACTCTTACACTAACCACGACCAATTCCAATTCCAGCGGGGGTACTCGAGAATGGCGTGTAAAGCTCATTCCAACCAAGATTGACGATCTTAGGGGGAGTACTCGTTGTCCCAGTCGAGTTTAGTGAGTCAGTCGAGGTAGGTATTATAGCTAGTCGACCCTCTATTCTAGACTCTAGACTGGGGTAGCCCCAATGGCTACTCTGTACTACTTATTAATGAAGGACTTAAATTTGGCCCTATTATTCTGTTGGTGGTCAGGGCCCTACGGTGTACGTGGCCACACTGGCCTGGCCAATGGGTGCACTGTAAGGCCTCCTGTTGAGCCAATGGTGGACTGTATGACTGCCAGGCCCTGGAGGGCCTGCCAGTGCTGTGTGGTCCACTTGAGCGGACCTGCAGACCTCGGGGAGTGGCACTCGTGGCGGGCGCTCCCCACTGTCAGCACGTAGTCTAGTGGGGGGCCCACGTGTATTCCACGGGTCGGGACGTTACCGTATGCGAGAGAATGTTGCTCTGACTAATGGGTGCCTTCATGGCAGCCCGTTGAGCCATTAGTGAGCTGTAAGGCTGCCAGGCCCTGGGGGCCTATCAGCACAGTACGGTCCGCCTGGATGGACCTGGCGCCTCGGGGAGTGGCACATGTGGCGGCCACTCCTCACTGTCAGCTATGTGACCAAGAGGAAGGCCACATGTATGGCACTGGTGGGGGAATGTGTACCCCTCAGTCCTAGGCCATGCATGCAATGCATGGACCTCAAGGGTCTCGAGAGGGGGTGCGGCAGCCAGCAGCTGACGTGGCCCTCCCGCTCCGTGGCCCCTTCTGTCGCCTCCATGTACACTCGAGAGCGGCACACGCCTCATGGGGTGCCGCTCGGTTAATAGCCTCGCGCTGAGCCCTCGGGCTCAGTCATTGGTCAACGTTTGAGGATAGTCACAGTAGCCGCTGTTGCTACTGTGTGAGAGGTCCCAGTACCACACGGCCCCCTTCTCAAGCGCGAGCGTTCTGCTCGCGGGATATAATGTCTGACCGTTGGAGTCCTGCGACCCTTCGGTGAGTATTGTCCTCACAGAATTTCCTCCTTTGACGTCGCTTTTGGTGCGTTTTTGTTTTTCCTTTCTAGTTTGTTTGCGTCGTATGCCCGGGATTGTTCCCCTGTCAGTGGATTACTGGAAACTGTTGGCTCGGCGATTATTCGGAGAGTGATGTCCTCACCGAATTGTAGCACGTACGTTTCGCCAGCGGTCGGGTTCCAGTGTTGGCCGGCAGTTCAACACTACTATTTAAGTCTCCGCATATCCGAGGAGCGGCGAGCGTCTCCTCGGGAAGCGTGCCATTGCCAACCCCTCGGTTTCTGTTTGGTTGGTCTCCTGCCCGCGCGCCATACACAGGGATAAGATGCCGCTGCGCTCCGGATTGGTTCCAGGCGCGCCCCACGAACCCTTCGCCAGCGAGGCTTCCGCTGCCGGGGCGGGTGGCGACACCGACGAGAGAACCATTACCAAACCTCTAGCCGTGACCGCTACCGATCCAACGACGCGAAGCCGAGTGGCTGCGTCAATGACTGCGGGTCCGCCGCTCCGCATAAACGGTCGAGCAGTCGACGAGGCTGCTCCCGCAGACGAATCCGCGACGTCCATTCAAGACCCTGAGGCTCCCGTCGTTGCCCATACTGGTCCGCGTAATTTGAACTCTACCAGCAGCCCCCGAGCTGTTCGCGTAATCTCTGATGTCCCGCCCGCCGAGGCAGAGGCGCCCAGGGACGTTACTCTCGGCCTCGACACAACTCCGTACAGAATCCTTGATCGCACGGTTCAGATGCCGAATCAGGATGCCCTCACCGCGGATTGGGAATAGATAGCTTACCGGAGCTTTTCCCTGCGCATCCGGTTCGGTCTTGGGTACGACGAATGGTGCGAGAACGTACGGATTGTTGGCCGTCTGTCAGATCGGAATCCCGATCTGGCAGGAAGAACGTGGGGCGCCTGTTTCAGCGCCCCGACCTGCAGCACCGCCGTTTCCGGATTCTGCTCGAGCTACGGAGCGACCGGGCGTACTTTGCCGAGCCAAGTGAGGCAAATTACTTAGAACTGATGCACGAAGTGCTGTTTTTCCGGGAGCGAACGACGGATGTTAACTTCCTACCGTTAGTAGACGCGGTTCTACTAACGCATCCCATGCCGCCGTTGCCGTTTCAATCCGGCGCCGCTGCTTCGTTGCATGGGTGCGTGAATTCGCGCCAGTGGCGTTCCTTAATCACGGCGGTAGACTACCGAGTCTTCCAGCATGGCGTGCGTGTGGATCCGGTACGAACCGGAGACCTTGCAGCGGAGCGAGGTGGCTTCAACTCGCTCCCCCCGTTCTGGGAGGGGGTAGCACGTCCGCTCGACGTACTTGTCGTGCGCCCCCCCCCCCCCTGCGCGCGGTATTTTTCGCGCTGTGCCGGAGGTCCTGATGCGCCCGCCGAGACTCGGGCGATCTATGAAGACATAGTCTCGTCTGAGCGTGTGTTCCTGATTTCCATGGCCTTGGTAGAGAGCGCGCTCTCTACCCATCTGGTGCTTGTGAAGACCG